>CATIWR010046834.1:0-102818 GCA_949677035.1 Omphalea diandra | reverse complement strand
AATTCATTAAATTTTGTACATTTATTTTTTTAATTTTATCTTATATTAAAATTTCAATTAATAAAGTTCATAAAAATTTATAATATATTCATTGTTAATCAAAATAGAGAGATGAAATTTAACTTTTTATATGTAGCAAGTCAAACTAATTATTTATTTTATATTTTCATATCAAAAAAATATTTATTTTATATTTTAAAAATTAAAGTTAGATTAAATTTCTATTTTTATTTTTATATTTAAAGAATGAAAAATATGATAGATTCTTTATGTGTTTAGGGGCGAGCAAATCAATTAGTTCGATTTTTAACTAAAATCAGTCAAATTGGATTTTTTATTTTATGAATCAAACAGTCCAAATTTTTTTAAAAAATCAAATTTATTAAAACCAAATTTTATAATCATACAAACTGAATCAAACTAAACTTATAGAATTTTAGTTCGGTTCGATTCGATTTTATTAAATTATATATATTTAAAATTTGATTTGATTGAAATTGATTTGATTTATTAATAATTTTTTTATTTAGTTTTTATATAAAAAATCCAAAAAATAAAAATTTTTTAAAATAAAAATTAAGTTGAATTAATTTTATCAAAAAATCGAAATGAATTGACCGAATTAAATTAATTCAGTCAATTTTTTTAGTCAATCTCATTTTTTCTTACCCCTAAACGTGTTTACCAACGCCAAGTTTAAAAAGATAAAAAAAAATTCTGTTCAGTTTCACTAACAGTATTCAATTTGTCATTTAAGTGAGTAATGGTGTATTACATAATGGCGAAGTGATAGAAAGAAACCTCGTGAACCAAATAAAAACAGGGAGCAATATGATACTTCTTAAAACTTTTTTCTTACAATTATTACTATACTAATTTAATAGTATTAAAATTTATTTTTTAAAAATTACTTTAAAATTTTCCAATGATAAGGCTTCATAGTTTTTTTTTTTTTCTGGAGGAAAAGAATGCTTTGCTTTTGATTAATGCGGAGAAAGTGAGAGAAAAATAAAATAATAATAATATAATTTCTTTATTTTGAGAAAAATTAATGATGTATCTAATCAATATCTGATCTACACATATTTGTATTTTTTCTCTATTTTTTTCCCTCAAAAATAAACTAAATCATGACTAAAATTTACGTAGAAATGAACTCAAACAAAGTGCTTTCTAAAGGTTAACGATGAAGTGGGTTGGCCTAGCATTGGCGGAATCAAGGGAGGCTGGTAAGGGTTGAAGCCCTCTTCCTTAACCGCTCAGATGAAGAAAAAAGCTGGAGCATTCAGCCACATTGTGATGGAGAAGAGATGTAGGAGGAGCTGAAGAAGAAAGAGCCTCCTTCTTAAGGTTTTTTTTTTTAATGTGATCAAAATTGAATTTTTAATTGTCATTTCTTGTCTGATGAACTTCATCGTTTATATACGATACTATAGAAGCATAAAGTTTTGTCCTTTTTTGGTTTTGGAGAACACCCAGTTTTGACTGTGTGATTTCAAGTCGGCTTTGTGCTGAGAATAATGGTAGTATGTTTGATTATAACGATTGCTTTTGATGCAGTGGTGGAGGAGTTTGAGGCCACTTGGTATTATAGGAATCATCGAATCCACCATCAAGACAGCGATGAAAGAAAAGAAAAATGAAAATATAGAAAAGGAGTATAAAGAATTTAATAAGTTGGGTCATGGCTGGGAATGGAGGCAAATTAAGAAAAAAGATAAAACAAATGTTTCATGCTCTTGGCATGAAAATAAGAGTCACAACTATTAAATATTACTATTAGATCCCTTAACAGCTAGAGACAAAGCAGTGAGGATAAGCAAAAATATTGATTCAAAAAAATATTTTTTTTATTTTTTATTTGTGAGATAGTTTATTCTAGGGTTTTTGAGTTTTTTAAAGGGCATTGATTTAAGAATTTTTTGAATTTTTTCTTTAATTAAAGAAAAATATCAAAATAGAAGGTAAATAAAGAAAAGAGAATAGTGTGAGATATATTTTGGAGAAAATTTTTAATTGAATATTATTTCTCAATTTGCTTGAACATTTTTGTTTTACTCAGAATCTCAATAGTAAAAGATTACACCTTAAAGAAAAAAGCAGGAATTATGTAGTTATTGCTACTAAACTAATTAGTTAGCATACATTAGTGTCTTTAACTTTATTTTACTGAAAGCTTTATTGTTATGGTGGTAACTGGAGAAGGAATCTCTGCTATTATTTGTCATTTTAGGGCATGCATGTGTGCACAATAATTATTGCTTAGCAACTACAATAATTAAACAAAGGAAACTTACTTAGGGAGATCAAAAAAGTAAATTTTAGATATTTCTGCATCATTAAAAAAAGGAAATTGAATAAAATATTGATTATGAAATTTTTGGATTGAAGATTTTTTTGAATAAAATCGAAATTTTTATCAAATATATTAGGAATACAATGGGCACTATATTATAAAATAAAATATAATACAGTTTCTATTTAGTATCAAATACGTCACCTTCATTTGACCTATCACATTTCCTCCTCCCCTTCCCATCTCCTCCTCTCTCAATCAATCTCCTCTTTTTCCCATCTCATTGCTCATGAAATTCTTACGATTGACCATCATATTTAAATCAGTTCTCCTTAAAATATTTTTTAATTCTGTCACCGTAGCCTAGCGTGGCATGAGGGCTATGTCACAGAACATTCGTGGCCTCCATGGACTAACCTTATTAAAGCTACATGCAAGATAAAATAAGCCATTTAATTCAACAAAGTAGAGGTTGGATAGAAGGAAAAAATTTCCTCCAAGCCTCGTAGGTTTGGCATTGCTTGCTCTGGAAATTTGCGAATCACAGCGTAATCATAGGCAGCCAACTTTCACAATATGGGCGGTCCCAAAATTCAAAGCCTGCCGTGACCACTTTCAATGAATCAGTCTCAGCCACAGTGCATTTGATTTTGATTTAGTGGGATCTAATTTTGATGTGATGTATGATTAAAAGATCAATATCATTTTAAATTTTAATTTTAGTTCGATCCCATGTAAAACGCCTCTATTTATTACAGTTTAATTCTCTATATTGTATTTTTCTGGAATGACATGCTGAACCTAATTTTATCTATGCTACTCTACAAGAAAAGTGTTTAGCTGGGTAGCAAGGGCTTTTTTTTTTTTTTTTTCTGAAAAAGAGTAGTAAGGGCTTAATATATTGTTTAGTTAGAGCATATCTTATTATAGAATAGATTTATAGTCATTCCATCACCAACATTTCCATGAAATTTTGTGATCTGATTCTTACATAAAGTTTTCCATTTCCTTTCTTATCAATGAAGCATAAAATCGTAATAATTATTGGTCATACATGTAAGAGTCAGTTAATAACTTGAAAGATACAATTGCCTAATGAGGTTGATTAGTTAGCATCATGGGATCAAGATTGCAGTTCAAATGTATGATTAATTATTTAATTAAAAGTTTTCTTTTGGGTTTAATTAAGTACGAAGCTAACCCCCAAAGATTGCAAAATATACCAATGTCCTCATCCATGCATTATTGTGCACCTAAATTATATGAGCGAAAAGATAAGGATGCACGAAAAGAAGGACGCATTCGTGGCCACGAATTACACCAATGCATATTTTGTGCAAGCAACAGTAATTTTTAATATTGTTTTTGTGAATGAGTGTTATCATAAAATACATAGTCTACTTTAAATGATCTCCTTAGTTGAAAAATATAAAATCATATAAATATTTGTCCTTTAGAAGATTAATTAATAAGAAATAATTTTAATTAATATTAATTAATATATCTTTAATTATCTTTAACTAAAACTCTACATTAACACTAATAAAAAATATTTAATTAAAAAAGAGAGAAAATATCACGATAAAAGTAAATTTGAAAAATAAACCATTAATATTATATTGATAATATAAAATGACAATTATATTGAAATATTTTTTTCTAAAACGATAAATATTATGAAACGGATAAAACAATAGTGTAAAAACATAAAAAATAATAAAAATTTCACTTTAATATGTCAAATTAAATTAGTAAAATTTTAGATTTAATCGATCGATATTATGAATGGTCCCCTTGATAATAATTTTTAGTCATTGTTTAATGTATATTATCTTTTTTAAAATTTAATTTGATAATTATAAATATAGATCATATATATTAATTTTTATATTTTTAAAATATTGTTTTAATTATGAATCTCAATAATCATACAATCGTAATGAAACTTTTAAAAATAATAAAAATGTACTATAACGTAGAAATAAAAATTTAGGAATAAAAGTAGAGATCTACTCTACACTTTGTCCACGTTTGGTTAGAGAGTGTTTTGTACTTGAAGGTCTTGATAAATTTACAAATTTATATATTTGACTAGCGTTTCGCAATAATATATTAAATATTACTAAAATAGGAGTAGTTGATGTGTGCATAGTAACTTTTTAAATTATTTTTTGTCTAAATGTCTTTACATTAACATAATAAATATTATTTAAATATATATATTAAAAGACTCTTATTTCTCAATGTAATTTTAAAATAAATATAGATAATAACTCACTTAATTTTTTCATACAATCTTGAAATATACATAATCAACTTAATTAATTTTTTTATACAATCATTTAATTTTTTATATAACGTTAAAAATATACAAATACTTAATTTTTATGTATTTCTATCTCTATTTTTTACTTGTTAATTTTTTATTTATGTCAATTTTTTGTTTAATTTACTAAAATTCAACTAACACTAATTATTTTTATTTGTGAGTTTAAACTAATTATGACACTAAATATTTATTTGATTTGAATATTTTTTTAATAAATTTTATTGATTTAAATTATATATTAAGTGAATTTATTATTGTAATAGTGTAACTCACAAGAAGAACCTATGTAATAACTGATTATTAAATCTTTCATTATTAAAATAAGAGATTTCAGAAATCACACCACCTTCACAAAAATCATGTATCATATTGAGAGATTGACGTTAGTGAGAAATTTTGTGAAAATCATAGATTTCTTATTCAAATTTATTTATAACCAAATATTTCCTTAATAATTGTTGAAGGAATGGCCTTTTTTTTTTTTGGAACACAAAGGGCTATATTGACTGAACTTGATATTTGAGTGGAAATTTTTTTATAAATATTTGTAAATGTATTTTGTTTATTTATTGTAAATACGAGTCAAGTATTGAGATTGCTAATCTTTTTAAACATATGATATTTTTATTAAAAAATTTAATATTGATCAAAATCAGATTCTTTTAGCATATTTCGTATACTATTGGAAATTTTTAATTTTAAAATAAATTAATTTTTTTAAAAAAAATTCACTTCAAAATCAGATTTTTTTAACATATTTTAATATTATTATTATTGACAAATTTTAATTTTAAAATAAATAAAAAAATCTCTCTCAAATTTCACTTCAAAATCAGATTTTTTTAATCGCAATACTAAAACACTTTTATCGAAGAGGTAGACGCGTTTCTAACTTTTTGCTCCCATTCCTTCGCTTCCCCGTATAAATATGCGTTAACCCTGATCAGCACCTCCGCCTGAGCAGAGAGGGCGAGCGGTCAGCTACTGCAGAAGGAGCTGCTCTTCTAGAGAACCTGTGTCTCAGAAGAA
The DNA here is from genome assembly GCA_949677035.1 of Omphalea diandra. NCBI lineage: Eukaryota > Viridiplantae > Streptophyta > Magnoliopsida > Malpighiales > Euphorbiaceae > Omphalea > Omphalea diandra. Next base: position 97,164 of record CATIWR010046834.1, on the reverse strand, counting down.
TAGCTTTTGCTGCATCAGCTTGTTAATATTTATATATACAATCCAATAAAATGGCTCGCTCTGCTTCCTATGGTAAGCTTCTTGCTTCATCTATTGCTGATGGTCTATCACTTTCCATCTTTCGGTGAGTATACAACACTCTATCTTTTTTATTTTTTTAAATAACTTAGCTTTCCTAATTTTCGATGGGTTTTTCATCTTTATCTCCAAAAGAACTAGATATATTATTGGATGAATCTGCTGTATTAGAAAAAAAGGAAATATTTTCAGAATATTTTTAATAAATCTCATATGTGAAACAGGAGAGGCTACGCGGCTGCGCCAATTGGGGCTGTGTCAGCGAGTTTTGGCAGCGGAAGGTCTAGGAGTGGTATGGTCGGGAAAATGGAAGAAAGGGCTGTGACTAAACAAGATTCTGAGACATCTTCTGCATGGGCTCCAGATCCAATCACAGGGTATTACAGACCAGCTAATTGTGCGGCTGAGATCGACCCAGCTGAGCTTCGCGAGATGCTGTCGGACCACAGGGTTAGGCCACACTAGTGGAAGCCTAGAAGCATAGAAGGTGCTAATGGAGTTATATTATCGTGTTTTGGCCTTCGGGCATCTTAGAATATGATAGTAGTTGTACCGTATGGCTTTGGCCCTATACTTCTTTCGAAAATCAGTATAAATGGTGCTTTCCTTAATCTAATGCACTGATATATCTAGTTCTCACCCATACCCATTTGGTACCCTGATTCATCCATAATAAATGGATGCTATGGAAGTTTTAAATGGATGAAAACTGAATAATAATTAATCCATATTGAGTTTAATTGAGAATGAGTACTGTCCGCTTTTTGAATTTCGACGTTTGCATAGGGCTGGAGAATTTGACGAAATGGGTAAGAAATGAAAAGGAGTAAATGTTAGCTGAGCCTCTTGTAGGAGCCAATAGCTGTTGTCTAAGAGCTCGAGTCCTTGCTTGAATCCGGCGGCACCTCCGCCTTTGCATTAGCTCTTTTATGGTAGACTGCTTTCTCTTCCTCCATTTTGAGTTTGATTGGCGGTTTTGATTTTTGTCGGCCCAAATCTATTATTGAGATGCATGTGCTTCGAGCGATGATGTGCGTGTGGCTTGTTCCAGGGGAGCGATGGGCTATTTTTTTATCGCACTTTTTTTTTTGGTTACTTGGACCCAAATTTTTAGAATAAAAACCTAGATATTTCATTACTTGGATAATCAGTATAAAATATGTGTAACATTTTATATGGTTATAGACGTCTGTAATAAATTTTAAGATAAATTATACATGTAATTTCAAATTTAAATAATAAATAATTTGATTTGTAAAAAAATAAAATATATTAACAGAGTATTTGATGGGATCAATTAGTGGTAAATATATTCAATGATAAGTTTTTATCATAGTTTGACTCTTTAGTTTTTTTTTTTTATAGTTTAATTTGATTTTCACAAAGTATAAATTTGTTTCAACAAATGTATATACAGTATCATAAATTAACCAATAAAATATCATATTTAAATACTAAAACTTTTATAATAGAAAAACATACTAACAAAACACATAAATTCATAATAATATGAAAATTTAGAATTTAAAAATCTGAAAAAAGCTAAATAAACTCAAAAAAATGAGTTTCTTTGAATATTGTCTTAAGATTTGAGGAGGTGAACAGGAATAAACTCACTAAACAAGTAAATTTGAATTTTATTAGAAAAGAAATAATAAAAAAAAAGAAAAAGAGAGAGAGATTGGTTTCAAATTAAAATAGCTAGAAATGATGCCCTGAAGACTAGTTAGAGAAAGCAAAAAGATGAAGGAGAGAGCCAAAAATACATCCACTTTAACCCAAATTTCAATTTATAAAGATAAAATAAAAACTCATTTGACAATGCGATGACTTAAGAGGTTATATATGATTCAATGAATTTGGATATATATAGATCGTAAATAGATAATTGAGTAATTTATTATTGGTGCTTATTTTGATTTTATTTATATTCATCTAATTATAACTTCTTGATATATTGATATTTATGAGTTGCATATTTTAAAATTAATTCATTGTATCAGTTAGAATATTGTATTTTATAATAAGTTACTTAATATAATAGATAATTTTTAATATACTTAAAATAAAAATAATATGATAGAAGAATGTACAAAAAAGTATAAATAAATAGCTATTGTTAACATTTTTATTTATTTTAATTTTCAATAAATAAGATTTGGTTGCACATCCTTGTTTAATTGGTATATATTTATCATTTATTTTTTAATTTAGAATATCAGCGTATAAAGTAAATTTATAAAACAAATTTAGTTGAGTGAGAAAGAATTCCAAAAGTTACTCAAACGAAGTTTGATATTTTTTTATTAATTTATTTAAGTCTAATTTTTAAGATTAACAAATATCATAATTAATAATTTTAATATATTTAATCAATATATAAAGAGTATTTTAAAATAATATATAAAAGTTAATCTCAATCAAACCAGTATATAATAAAAATTAGAAAAAAAAAAAGATATGCATATAGTAATTGAAAAATCTTATAAGTGCAAAAAGTTAACCAAAGATGTTTAATTTCAAAGAAAAATAATTTTTCTAACTATATTTAGAACAATTTTTATATTTTATAATGATAATTTATGTTTTTTAAGATTATGCAAATTAAACACTTAAAAATAACTCTATATAAATAACTTACTTGAACAGATTCCTAAAAAAAAAAAAACTTGAATAGATCTCAAATGACTATTTCTCTAAAGTGAGTCCCTTTCAATCACATCAGATTCGTAATCATATTATCATTTAAAAAAAAAGAAAAAGAAAAAGAAAATTGAGTTTGCAATTATTAATTTGGCCTAATGATCATAAAAGCGAACTTATGAATTAAACAATTTCAAAAAAAATGGATGAGATTTGTGTTGTCACAATCTCACGGTTTCCAAATATTATCATAAAAGGTTTAGATGCGTGAACCCAAATCAACTTATTTTTTTTTTTTTAAAAAAAAAAGGACCCTAACTAGGGAACATCATCATTAAAGGTTTATTTAGACACAATAAAGAATTTATATTGAGGTGGCATTCTAGGTCTGCAATGTCGTGCAAGTTAGTGTATTATAATATATAATTAATTTAATTTTAAATATTTAAATATTAGTTTTATTAATATATAATTATTTATTATTTTAACTAATTTTTGTATTTAATAATAAATAATTAGTATATATATATATAATTTTAAATTTTAAATAACAATATTATATGTTACCGTAAAATTCATTTAAATTTTGATATGTCTCAATCATGGGCCAAAAATAAGGACGTGTCGCGTCTAAACAGAAAAGTGACCTAAAATGCCTTCAGTTTCTTAGGCCATTACAAGTATTCATCTGCTGGTAAAGTTCAGATTGAAAGCCCAATTCCTGCTTAAGTTGACTTGGCGGAGTTATTATCCTGTGAACCGAAAAGAATTGCACTTTTTTTTTTTCTTTTGGATCACCGATGGGTATTGCTCAAGTGAATAAATGATATTCAATTTTTTAAATATCATTTTTTTATTAATTTGTTTGATTTTATATATATATATATATATATGCGCGCCCTTGTTAGGACTTATATAGAGATAAAACTTACTCGTAAATGTTTACTTGTATATGAAAGTTCAATTGTGAAAATTGCATCATCATTTATTGGTTTTAATTTTATTCAAAGTAAAAATAAAAATTTAGTATAATTTATATTTGAATCAAATTAATTTTTATATTTTCACAATTAGTTTGATCAAACCCATTTTAAGATGACACATTTATTTTTTTAACTTAATTTATCAACAAAATTGACAATTAATTTTATTTTATATGATACTTAATTAGTATTTTATTTTCAACTTGATATTTTAAATGAAAATTTATTTTTTTATATATTTAAATAATAAAAATTAAGCCACTAATAATAAACAAAAAAAAAAAAATTATTGATTATTTTGGGAATATTCATAACCTATAACATACAATTGAATTTGATCATATAAAAACACATATTAACTTTAATATTTTTATATAAAATCAGAACCCATCCATGAGTCCAATTTTAAATTAAAAAAAAAATTGATAGTGTAATTCTACTCCACAAATTATTATTTTTTTCGTATTTGCATTTGTTCACAATTCATTTCAATGATCAATCCAATGCTTCATTTAAAGGAGCGTTTGCATTTGATCACAATTCCCTTCTTCTTCTGCTATAAAATTACATCAAATATTAATAAAACTATATCACTCCATTTCTGGATCAAAAATTAAAATTATTATTGAGATGTCTCTTTGGAGAAATATCGATTGATTCTTATAAATTTTATTATTTTTTTTTAGTTATAGTATAATGAGAAGAGAGGAGAGTTGAACCGAAGTTCATAATTTTTAATTATATATACAATCAGTCAAACCAAACTTAAAATGTGATTTAAAAAGATAGGACGAAAGAGCAGTGACGTCCCATTAGCATATAGCCTTTACAAACCAATAGAAAGAGGATATCATATTCATAAACTTTATATATAAATGTTATTGAAAGAGAGATTGGTTTTGGACTCAATAATTTGACCAAAAATTTTACGCAGTACAAATACATGCCGCTGATGAATAGGGGACCCTTCTGTTCCTATTTTCTGTTCGGTCCTTATCTTGATAGCAAAATTACACACCAGCATATGAGCGCAAATTTCATGTAGAAATGAAATTCACCATTATTGCTTTTATGAATTCTTTGGACCTTCTCCTTCACAGGGTATATCTGTAACCAAACTTTTGCACCTTCCCAATGAACCAAAGTCTTATTGAGTACCCTTTTCACACATCTAAGCCTCTTTTGTGGGTTGTAGGTGTGCTATGGACAAAGGAGAAAATCTAATCCACTTGTGGGTTAAAAAGTACATGTTCCAGTGGTCCGCTTACTGATGTTCTGCTCCAATATCGGTGAACCCCGCGAGGCAGCCTTTTTGCTTGTCTTTTAGCCTTTGCATGCTTCATCAATCAAAGCCCCTCCTCCTCATTGTTTCTATTTTTTCATGATGTTTTCTTCTTTTTTTTAATTGCCTGGAAGTGAACTTTTTTCAAAGTAATTTTGAAACTTTTTTCAAAGTAATTTTGAAATTTCCTTAAATCTTGTTTTATAAAACATTAAAACTTTTATTGAATCACATTTCTCAATTTCAAAAATGTCTTCACATTTTCTAATTTTTCATACTTTTTATAAATTTTTAAAAAATATAATTTTCTCATGTCCATTTTAAATTTTCTTGAATTTTGTCACACTAATTCCTAACTTCTCATTACATTGATGACAATCTAATATAATGATGATCCAATGCTCACTCCATTATCAAACCAACTTGATCCATCTTGATCTCAACAAGACAATTGCACATAAATCCATTTGATCTATATCTTGGAATTCTTGGTAAAGTTAACGTTCAATATTTTCTTCTTGGTATTCATGGTAGGAATATCACACATCAGTAAGAATTAATATTTTTTACGTGATCTTAATTTTTGCCCCTTGTTTTCAACTTTACAAAATTTTCCTTCCATAGATTTGCAGTAAGCCAAAGCTTCTACATGGAATAAAAGATACTTCGGCAGCTGTAAATATACAACTGTACATTTGGCTGAGAATTAATTACCCAAGTCTTGCGCAGCTACTTTGGCAAACAGTAACTGCCTACAATTTATTGCGTACAAGGTCAGATAGGATCACAAAATAGACAACTTAAAAACACAAACCCCAAACCAATAAAACGAAGAGAAGATAAACAGAAACACGAACAAATGGTTGATGAGGGCTATGGAGATGAGAATAAGGAAACGCTAGGCAAAATAAGTTCAGACTAACTGGACACTACCACTGGACATGTGTGCCCATGTGAATATCCAAACTTAAGTCCTTGCAATTAGTAATCCGTTTACATAAAATACACATTTGTTTTTTGTCACGATACAAATTAAATACAACATGAGATCAAAGAATACAAATTCAACCCCAAAGCAAATCACAATAATGAACTATCGAACAGATTATGTATCGGTCAACATTTCTAGCTTTTCCATCTCATCTCCAAGTAGCCAGACAGACTCAACTTGGTCTTGATACTTCTTTTCAAGGCACATCACAAAGGAACTATATCTAAGAAGAGAATATAAATTTGCAAATATGACCATAAATTTTGAAGAGAAGAAAAATACAAGTGTAACACTGGTTATGGAACTGAGACCAAGATTAGACATAATTAACACAGAAATAAACAAGATGACCAACTTAATAATGTACTGTTACTGTGTAATCAAACCCCACAACAGCACACCACCCCCCCCTCCTCCTTCAATTCTTCTCTTTAGCCTCTCACTGCTAACAATGAAGGAATCGCACCTATATTTGCAGCAGTGTTCTTTTTAGAAGCCTCTCTTATCATCTCTCTCTTAACATCTTTTGAAGAAGGCTTGCTAAAAGCCCTCATGGGGCTAGCTAGAGCCCAGCCCCAGCTTCTACTTCTACCATGAATAAGAGGCCCAGGTGGTGCTGGTTTCCCATTCATGTCTTCTGCAGATGAGGAAACCCAATAAGACGATGAAGAAGAAGATGAAGATGAGGAAGTTATCATGAACCCACCAAAGATACCACCACATTTGACTCTTTCTTTCATGTTAGAAGCAGCCGAAGTGACCTTTGGCTTGCCTTCCCTTTGCGATTCAACTCTCCTAAGAGTGCAATCTCCAAACCCAGTCGAGATTCTTTCAAAGAAATCACCAGAAAAGCTCCTGCTTCCACATCCTACAGATCTGGATCTTGACACTTTCCGTTCAAAAGACGAGGCAGAAGCAGTAGCTTGACTGTTAGGACTGTCGTCATCTTCTTCCACCACAACTGTGTCTGCTTTCTGGGACAAAGAAGAACTCAAGCATCTTTCTTTTAGTTTCAGCATGGACACATTTGCAGCTCTTGTAGTAACCGTCATTGATGACGCATTACCTGCTTTCTTGATAGTACTAGACTTGGAAAAAGAGAGATATAGAAATGACCAGAACCCAGGTCTTCTTCTTGGACTAAAATCTTCACCATCATCAGTAGAAGCAGCATCCAAGGAATGTTTCCTTCTTCCAGGAGTTGTAGTAGATTTGCTTCTCTTGAAAACAATATCACGATCTGATGAAGATGCGACCATGGTTTTCTTCTTCTTCTTTTTAGCCAAAAGAAAAGGGATCCTGGCCCTCCTGGCGCAGTATTCTTGATAGTGACTGTTATTGCTCCCATCAATATTTCTACCTTTTGTAGTAGAAGTGGGATGCACAGCAAGAGATAGTGAAGAACCAGCACTACCATTACTAGCACCACCACTACCAATATCAGATCTAAAAGAAGGAGAAGTAGAGGAAGAAGATGAACCGCGAATAGGTAAAGGAAAAGAGGAAGAAACAAGCTTGCCAAGTTTTTCTTGAAGGCAAAAGGCGCAGATTCCACCAGGGTTGTTTCTATAAGGATGGTCACTGCATTGCATGCCATCACCCATATCATCTTCACCTATACCAACTCTACCACCTCCACCTTTGATGATTCCATCCATCATTGTGTATATCGATGATTCTTGCAAAAACCTTAGTGGTTCGAAGCTAGAAATCCTTTTCTTGATGCTGCCCTTTTTGGGTTTTCTTGAGAGAGAGAGAGAGAGAGATGGAAACAACAAAAGAAAAGGGCAGATATGGACAAGAGAGTGCAATTGAGTAGTGAAGAAAATAAAAGAAAATAATGGCATTGAAGTAAGCGTGTGGGGAGGGAGACGCCGGGTGGGGGAGAGTCCCCAGGAGCACGTGGAATACTGACTTAACCCTTTATATTATTATTATTATTAAAGAAAAATGGAGTTGTAAACAAGACAAGGCAAAAGTGCAAGGACCACCTTCCCCCTTCCACGATACAAGAATCTACAAAAGCCTAGCTACGGGCACGAGGCCCCTCTCCGTTATAGTTATTATTAGTTATTGCAGTTTGGCATATGCGATTAAAATTACTTTCATTTTTCTTTGATGGAATTAAAGGAGGAATAAGCTTCTGCAACAATGGCTTGCATAAATTATTTAATAGGACTTTGGTAAATTTTGATTTGTCATATTACTTACATTGGATTAAAATAAGCAGAAGATTCCGTCTATGCTTTAAGATAAAGTTTTAGAGTACATGTTATGTGCCCATATACTGCATGTCGATTTTGTTTCTAATACAGTGAGACACCGTTAGTTCCAATTTCATAGGTTTCTCTTATGCTGTCTCTTGCCTTCACCTTGTTAAGACAGGCTGGGTCTACAGGATCATACTGTAGCCAATTTAATTAACCAAATGAATTTGATCCTTTTAAAAAAAAAAAAAACTATTGATAGTAAAATCGAAAAGTTATAGCTAGAAGATAGGAAATTATATAATTTTCTTTTTTTTTTCTTTGAAATACTTTTTCTTCTTTCCATTTTATATTGTTTCCCTCGAGTGTTCTTGACAAAATTTTAGTACTTCGGGTAGGGGTGTGTATGTCCAGTCTGGTTTGTTTTTTGAAAATCATCAGAATTAGATCAAAGTTTAGTCTTTTGAAAAATTAAAAGATCAGAATTAGATCAAAGTGTAAAAAAAATCGGAGCAAATTAAATTGAAAATTCAGTTTGATTTGATTCTATTATTGGGCTTTATTTGATTTTTTTTTTTAATTTTCAGCTCTATTCGATTCAATTCTGATTCGATCTTAAATTTAAATCTATTTTTTAAAATTATTATAATTATAATTCTTTTAATTCATTTTATACATATAAACTATTTTTTAAAATATTATATACATAAAATTATTTATTTTGAATGCATAAAATTAGTAAAATATAACGTTTATAATTATAAAAATAATTATAATTATAAAAAAATTATATTAAATAATATTCAAGTATATAAATATATAATCTATTTTTAATATTTAATTTCTAAATTTTATATATATATATATATATATATATATATATATATATATATATATTCAGTTTTTTAGTTCAGTTTGATTTTAATGCGGTTCAATTCGATTTTGAGTTCAATTTACTACTAAAAGACTGATATCATTTCGAAATTAATTTTTGATTTAGTTTCAATCCAATCTTAATGAAAAAAAAACTTTAAAAATTTTTAATTTTTAATGCAATTTGATTCGATTATCTAATTCTATTCGAGTTTTTAAGTATCGTAAAGCAGGGATGATTTATAAATTTTTATTGGCGGAGAAAAATATATAAAGTAGTCCCGGACACAAGATTTTGGATTCATTGATCATATTGCTGTTTGAAAATTTTAAAAGAAGAGTAACTTTAAATTCTTCCTTTTTTGTTTCATTCACAAATAATTGTCCCCATTGTAAGTTCGTTCCAAACACAGGATTTTGAATTATATAATTGATTAAGTATGGTATTCTGGTGTGAAAGATGGTTTGGGTGCAATGCATCCATAACTGATTGATTAATTCAGGACCCCCACCAATTTGTGTTGACTGTAGACAAAGATGTCCAGATCTATCATCTGTGCTGTTGAAGGGATACTGTGTTAACGCCCATTTTGCTAATGTATTAAAACTGCACCAACATTCTCAGCAGAGGCTGCCGTTGTGATTTATGTTGGTGTATTGGTGTAATAGCACCTTAATTACATATTATGAAGCGGTCCATTTATTGTGCCACATCAGTTTTTTTTTTTCAATATTTTTATTTGTCATTTTTTTTGGCAATTAATACAATAATTGATAACTTTAATAATTCAGACTTATTACACCAAATTTAGTTTTTCTAAAAAGTCAATTTTATTTACATGATATTAACATCAACTATTGTCATCATAAAAGTTCATAACGTAATTGCTTAGATTAATTAATACAAAATTTGTAATATTTAAAAACAAATAAATAATTACAAATATGACTTTTTTTCATTTTACCCTCATTTTATATCTTTTTACATTTTTCAACTACATTTTCAGCTAGTTTTACTAAACATTTTCATATAAATTTATTAGATTATCAACTACCAGATTTTCAATTACTAGATTATCAACTATAGCAAGATTATCGGCTATTAGCTAGATTATCAACTAATAACTAAATTATTAGCTACTTTTTCTAAACAGAATCTTAGGCTCTATTTAGCATGACAAAACTAAATTATAATGTAGTTTGACTATTAATATAAGTTAGTTTAATTAATAAACTTTATTTGGTAAACTATATTATTTAGAAAAAAAAGTTAGATTATAATCTCCTTAAAAAAAAGATAATAGAATTAGTATCCAACTAAAAAATTACTAGATTATGATTTTTTTTCTCCCGTTTTACCATTGTTTTATGTCATTTTACATTTTTTAACTATTTTTACAAAATATTTTTACATCAATCAACTAAATTTTCAGCTACTAGATTATCAACTACTATAGGATCATTAGCTGGTAACTAGATTATTAGTTAGTTTTCCTAAACATAACCTTAATGCAGTGCACAATAATCTTGCTAACTCATTTATGAAGAGTAAGAATGAAGATGAAGTAATTTTTGATATTCAGATAAAAAGTATTCTACATTACAATTCAAATATAAATTTGTATAATATTCTACAATTTTAAAGTTAAGAGAGTGAAAATTAGTTATAGGTGTTAATATTTATATTTAACTAATGAAGTGTATTCTAGATATTTAATCATTGAGCTAATAATTAAAAAAGAAAAATGGCCATTACTTTTAAAAGAATCAAAAAGAAAAAATAACCTATCAAAACTAGATAGAGGGAGTATTCAAATAAAGTATATGCTTGATAAAATCTAGAATTTTAATTCTTTCTAATCATAAACTACATAAAATGCGCATTGGTTGGATGTATGATTTGGCTAGTCTATAAATGCATACTCTCTTATTTTATGGGAGCTTTTGGGAAAAACTTGATGTTTATTACACGTATTAATTGTAATTAGCTGCAAGATATTTATTAGGGTTGATTTGGAAGATATAACTGACTTTAAAATTAAAATTAAATCACAAAATTGTAATTTAGTTGTTTGGATAACTCAATCAAAATTAGAATTATAATTTCATATCAATTTTATGAAATTTAATTTAATAAATGTAGTGTGTTTTAAAATTATTAATCTAACCCATAAGAATTAGAATTATAAAATTATTAGAAAAATTGTAATCAAACTCAATCAAAGCAAAACTAAATCAAACCAAACAAAGTAAAAAAATAAAATTTTAAAATATAAATTAAATCAAACTGAATTAATTTATAAATTAATTCGGATAAAACTAAATCGAATTGAATTAAACTCAAAAATTAAATGATTAAAATATAAATTCAATTGATTTTATTTGATTTACAAACTACATTGAATCAATTTAATTTTGTTTAATTATGATTCGATTTGATTTGGATAAATTCTTATAAAAAATAATTTGAAAATATTTTTATTACATATGATAGTTATTATAATATATTTTAATACAAATACTATATTTTAAATATTTTTATATATAAATAATAAATTTTAAATAGGGCTAAACCATTTTGATTCAATTTACTACATATTTAACTTATTTTGGTTTGATTTTAAATATGTTGGATTTGGTGCAGCTGAAAATTTTGACCTTAAAAATGAATCAAATTCAATTCAACATTTTTTAAAAAGAAATCAAATCAAATAAGATTTATCAATTTTTTTAGAAAGAAATTGAATCAAGTTTATATTTAAATCGAACCAAATAAAAAAATATTTATTTATTATTTTTGTTTTGTAGGATGTTGGAGTAATATTTTATCCAAAGAATATTAAGTTAATTTTACATAAATCACTTTTTTAAATTATAAGATTTTAAAAATAATTTTAATTTAATTCTCATTAAAAAATATAAAGAGTATTAGTTTGAGTTAAATTATTTAAAGCTAAAATATTATTTTAACATATTTTTACCTCTTTATATATTTTATAATTAAATTATATTTTTATTTTTATACTTTATTATTTTGGTATATCCAGAATTAAATTAAAATTATAATTCTAGATTTTTATAATTTTAAATATTAAAATTATATTTTTAAATTTAATATAATTTATAATTCAAATAATATAATTAAAATTTGAATTATTTCTATTACTTTAAAATCCAAATACTAAAATTATATTTTCAACTCAATTTCAATTTTGACATAATTGAAATTGAAATTATAATTTTGAATTTTAATTCTGTCATCCAAACAAACAATTAGAGCATTCAAATTTTGTCAATATCAAAATACTCTTTCCTTCCATCATGGCTTTATGATTAATCATCTTATTTATCATATTTACCCATAAGGGGACTTAGACAAATTCATAAACAATTTTTATTAATTTTAATTTGAATATAAAAACTCTTAATCAAAATTTTAAAAACTCAACCATTACTGAAATTATTTAATTTTATTATGAACCTAAAGATGAATCGGGTTTCATAAACAGTAGGTATATGTTAGCTATAAATTTTTAGAGCAAAAGTTTAATTTAATTCTTAATTATCTTATCTTCAATTAAGTTGAATTTTAACTTTTTTAATGGTCTATTAATTTTAAAATATTCAAACTCAGTTTATAACATTTTCAGAATCTGAATATAAAAGTGAAAGTTTTTCTAAATTATAAAAGAAATTTCCTCTTCTAAAGATAATTTTATGAATTCATCCATGTTGATTTAAACCTTGGAGAAATCAAACATGTGATGTATGAAAATGATTTTTATAATATTTCTTATTCTCAGTGCAAAATTCTATAGATTTTGCTTCTCTTAGATTGGAAAAAGAAAATTTACATTGAAACAATCTTTCTATGAATTACAATCCTAAGTCTTATAATGGAACAATCTTTTCTAAGAATTACGATCCTAAGTCTTATAATTATTTAAATTATCAAAGGGATCAGACTAGTGCTTTTCTTCTAAGAGCATTCAATCGTTCGCAATTCTCCTATTTTATTAAAAAATCATTACTTTTTCTTTTTGGTCTCAAGATTGGCGAAAATTTTTTGGATAGTCTCAAGAAATTGTCCCTCTTGAAGTTATTCAAGGATATGATTTATTCAGTTCAAAAATAAAATTTTCTTAAAACTCTCTGTTATCTTTCATACATATGTTTGAAATTCCTTATATAAATATCTTGAAATTATCAGGTTTAAGATTTATCTTCTAAAGATCCTATGTGTCCAACACCATCGAAAAATTTTAACATCAAGCGGTGGATAAATTTTAAAGTAAATGAAGCTTATAAGATGATTGTTTCTAAGCAGCTCTCATCTAAGAATGTGGTTTTTGCCTTATGTTGATCATACATATTTAGAAATTTTTAATTACTAAAAGGAGGATTCAAGTCAATATGTCAAAAGCAACTTCTAAGATAATGTGAAAGATTATCTTTCCAAAGTTTTATCTCAAGTATCTGCTGATGACAAAAGCGATGATATTTTTGAAGGAAATAGAGGCACTGAAAACTTTTGTCAAGATAAGGAAGATGACTGTTTTGAAATAACTCAGTTGTAAAACTTACTTTATTTTTTTGTCATTTTATGATAATTACTACAAGAAATCAGGAAATTATTGATGAAATAAAAGCTATCGGTAAATACCGTTGGATTAACAATGAAATTTATTAGGAAAAATGAACATTAATATAGCAACGGAATGCCGATGGATAATTATCGGTAATCACAGACAAATATAATTTGTCCTTCGATAAATAATGGTGTCGATAATTGGGGCAAGATTTTACCAACGGATTATTGATGAAAATATATGAAAAGTCACACGGGAATAGATGTGTCAACATTTTTATCAATATGGTTTGAAAAATAATTTTATTATATTTACTGATGAATTTTTAACGAACTTTTTAATCTGACGTGGTATTGTCCGTTATAGATAAATAAATAAACCCACCAACTCTCTTCTTCTTATATTTTTTTGATGCATTTTGGTGAATATTATTTTTTTGATATTATGAATTTTTATGAATATTATTTTTTTTGATATTTTTGTGAATTATGTGAATATATATTTTTATTTGATATTCAGGATTATTTTGATTATTTTTTTAAATGAATACACACACATATATAATATGTAATTTTTGTTGATTTTAAGTTGGTAAAATATTTTTTTATTGTATTGTTCTGAAATATGAAATTTTTGTTGTATATTTCTATACTACTGTTGTTGAATTGTTAATGCCTAAAAGTTTGAAATTTTAGTGAATTCATGGTTGTTAATTTTGGTGAATTTGAGTGTAGAAATAATTTTAGTGAATTATAGAATTATAGTGAAATATAAAATTTTAGTTAATTTTTGTGAATATCTATTAGTGAATTTGTGTGAATAATGCAATTTGAATGAATTTATTTTTGAATTTTTATTAAATTGTAATATTTATAATTTGCAATAATTTTAGGTGTTTTTATTGAATTTAGAATGAAGTTGTAATATTTTATTCTTATTGTGATGAAGTTGGAATTTTATTTAAATTTATACATTTAGTGTAGATTTTATACTTTGTGTAATTTATTTTACATTTATTGTAACCTTTGTAAATTTATTGTAAAGTTTGTAACATTGTAATATTTTGTTAATTAATGTAATAAATTTAAATTTATTTTAATTAATTTTGTTATTTTAGAGAATTTTACTAATTTTGCTGTTATTTTTTAAATTTTATGTTATATAGAGAATGTTGAAAATTTTGTATATTTATGAAATTTTGTAATGTGGTGTAAATTCAATAAGTGCAAATCATTAATTTTGCAATTTGATGTAAATTTAATACATTTATAAAATTTAATAATTTAATAATTTAATTAAATGTAATAAGTGTAAATTTTGTAATTTGGTGTAACTTTATGAAATTTATTAATTTAGTAATTTAATTGGAATTTAATAAATTTTAGAAATTTGAGTTACATTTAATTACTACTTTAAGTGTAATTTAATTAAATTTTAGAAATTTAAGTGTAATTAAATTAATTTTCAAAAATTTTAATTAAATTGAGTAATTTAAGTTAATTTTATAATTAAATTGATTAATTTTCCAATTTGTTGTATGAATTTAGTGTAATATTTGTAATTTGAGTAATTAAGTGTAAATTTATTTAAATTTATAAATTTAATGTAGATTTAAGAAATTGTAATAATTTTGTAATGAATATTATAAATTAAGTGTTATGTAGAGAATTTCAAAAATTTTATAAATTTAGTAAAATTTGTAAATTTGGTACAAATTTGGTAAAATTTTAAAGTAATTTAGATAAATTTTATAATATGTAAATTTATTAAATTTGGTACAAATTCAAATAATATGTAAATTTAAAGTAATTTTAGTTATTTAAGTGCAAATTTATTAAATTTAGTTATTTAAGTTGCAATAATATTTATACAACTTTAGAAATGTTAATTAAATTTAGTAATTTAAGTGTAATTTAATTAAATATGAAAAATTTTAGAAATGTCTCATTTGGCAATAAAGTTAGTAATTTACATGGAATTTAAAATAATTTTAGAAATTCTAGATATTTTAAATTCATTAAATTTAGTATTTTAAGTGTGTTTGATTTTTGTATTTGTATAATTTAATTAAATTTTAGAAATTTTATAAATGTATGTGTAATTTATAATTATTTATTTGCATTTTGTGAATAGGTTGATGTATCTTTTGGTTGGATTTTGAAATTTCTATGTTTCAAGAGATAGATATTTAATTTAGAATATGTTTAATTTAAAAATATCAATAAAAATTAAAAAATTTTGGATTATATGAAATATTTAAATATTATAATATTTGTATGTTTAATAATTGGTATGTTAAGATATATTTTAATGTATGTATATTTGTATGTGATGAAACTTAAATTTTGTAAAATTGTAAAGTCTAATATCCTTGATAGAGAAAATTTAATTTCTTGAATAGAGAAATTAAAAGTAAGATTTGTGAATTTGTAATTTTATAAAATTATGAAAATATAAGAATAATTAAAAATCATTCCTGAAATTATAATAATGTTCCAAAAGTATTTCATAAAATTTAATAATTAAAAAAATTATTCTTGAAATTGTAATGTTTCAAAGTATTGCATAAAATTTAATAATATTTAATAATTAAAAATATCATTCCTTAGAATGTAATGTTCCACGATATTCCATGAAATTTAATAATATTCTAAATTACAAATAACATTCTCTAAAAATTAAAAATTAATTATGAATACCATAAAAATACTAAAAAAAATTAACTTATTAAATGGTCATAAAATAAAAAATTATCTAAAAATTTTACTTATCCTAAGTTTCCTAAAAAAAATGAAAAAATTTAATAAATTATAAAAAAACATTCCATAAAAATTAAAAGGACATTGTATATCCTAATATATAAGAAAATATACAAAAATTGTATATTCTAAATTGGTCACATTCCTTAACAATTAAAAGTTAATTATGAATGCCATGAAATACTCAAAAAATATTAAAAGTCTAGAAATTGGCCATAAAATATTAAATAATTGTCGATGAATTACCCATAAAATTTTTTAAGAAATAAGTATATTTGTTTAATTCACTGATGACGTACCAACATATTACTAAAGGATTTACCGATGACGTACCAACATATTACTAAAGGATTTACCGAATGATTTATCAACAAAATTACCGACAGATTTATTCATTGGTAAATCACTTGGAATTTTGTGCCTAAATACTGAGTGATAATCCACTGGTTAATTCATCGTTAAGTTTTCTGATGGATTGCAAATTTTGTTGGTATCTTGTTATCGATCAATAGTTCGTCGATAAACTGTTACGGTTGGTGTTCCATCGGTAAAACTATATTACCAATGGAATCGACACTTTTGCCAATAAAAAATTTCGTCCATAGCTTTTATATTTTTTTGTAGTGAATGGTTTGTAAGTTTTCCTTTTATAATAATTTTTATTTAGCTATAAAAAACTAAAGTCCCAAATTATTTGAAATCCATTCATAAATTCCCAAATTATTTGAAATCCATTCAAAATTATAAGAGTTGTAGTCCATAGACCATAAAGAGGTAAGTTTATAATGTTAAAAAAATAATTTTGATTATGTAGCTATCCCTACAACTATTTTTTGCAAAATCTTTAATATAAATAATAATGTTAAAGTATTTTTGTATATATTACTCCACTTATGTATCTGGCCTTATTTTTGTATATATTACTCCACTTATGTATCTAGCCTTAGAGCCAAAGTTTATGATATATCATTGCATTACATCCTTTATTCTGCGTTGAGTTTGTATTAGTTAACCCTTTGTTGAGCATTGGTCAATTTTAAATGGTTTTGTCGAGTGGTCCCCAATCTATTATAGAGCGTTCCATTACGATAAAATAATGAATAGATTATTGAGAGCTTTCTCGTCTAAAGATTTGAACTTGAGATTGTTAATTATGAGCATCATCCCTAGCCACTCAGCAGTTATTAGTTGTTACAGTTTGGCATTTGCAACAAGATCACTTTTATTTTTCTGTTAGAAGAGGAATAAGCTTTTGCAACAATGACTTGCATGAGATTAAATTTAATGTACTTTGGTAAAACTTAATCTATGAGATTACTATAATTAGGTTAAAACAAAGCAGAATATTCCGTCTCCGCTTTAAGATAAAGTTTTATAGTATATGTTATGTGCCCATATACTACGTGCCGATTTTTTTTCCAATACAGTGAGAGACGCCATTAGTTCCAATTTCTTGGGTTTCTTTTATGTTCTTCCTTGCCTTCACCTTGTTACGACAGGACGGGTCTACAGGATCTTTTTTTTTTTGCTATTGATAGTATAATTGCAAGGTAATAGCTATGGTATTCCGGTGTCCAAGATGGTTTTGGCGCAGTGGAGCCATACCTGGTTGAAGTTGATTGCCTAATTCAGGACCCCACACAAATGCTGATTTATGTTGACTGTACACAAACCTATCCAAATCTATCATATATGCTGGTGAAAAGATGTTGTGATCGCGTATAACGTCCATGTCCCGCCATTTCCCCAGCCGAGGCTACCGTTATGATTTACGTTCGAGTATTGATATTATAGGAGGTTAATTACATATATACTCAACTGCATAACGAAGCTTTCCATTTATCTAAACAATAACATGTACAAATGTTGAAGATTCTCAACAAGTCATTTTATTGTTCCCCATCAGTTTTTTTTTTTCAAATTTTTTATGATTTTTTCTTTATATGATATTTAGCAACTAAATGTGTTACCTATATATTTTTTAATATGATCACAGCTACATGATACGTAGAATCTTATAATTAAATTCCATTTATTCGAAGTAGTCAATATATATAGTTGAATTAAAGAATCATTTGGAAAATGTTAGGCTCAAGATCAATTTGACACTAAAATTAGGATCAAAATTAGACTCAGACTTAAATACATTTATATTTTATAAGTTTGAACTCAATTTTTTTAATGATATTTTAGATATCAAACTCAACTTGATACTTATATAAAATTTTTAATATTTTAAATTTAAATTCAATTAATTTATAATAATATTGAATTTAGAATTGATAGTATATGTTTTCAATAATGATATAAAATATATTAAATAAAAGTTACAAAATAGAATGAAAAGCTTACTTATGTTCACAAGTTTTTTAATTTGAATATTTTGAACACAAAAATTCAATTAGCTATCACACTTAAATAATTTAAATTTATAATCGATTTAATTAATATTAAATTTTTTTGAATTGATGTTAAATAACGTGCCACCTATTTGCCTTACATATATGTTCAAAAAAGATTTTATATTCTTCATATACATAGCATATATAATTCAGATTTGAGTCTATATGGCATTAACGATTGGAAAATAGTTGAATTTTCTAGCCATATTCTTTTGAACTGGCATAAGTTGAGAAGAAAAGTATTTCATAAAAAAAAAAAAAAAGCGAGAAGAAAAGCGCTAGGTCTTCTACGACCTTTCCAGGCGCTACTCTTTTTTATTAATAATTTTTTTCTAAAATATATTCATCACTTTTGCTTAAAGAGCTTAGGGTAGAATTAAGGTGAGAGGAGGTGTATTAGCACCAAAGAGCTCGTGTCAAATGGATCAATGCAGGAGATCAAAACATTAGATCACTGTTTAGAGAAGAAGGAGCAACTATCTGCTGAAGGTGAAAGGGAGCGATGGCAAATAGCTTCAAGGAGAGGATGAGATCAAACAGGAAGCTCTCAGGTTTTTTTAATAACTCTATGAGAAGGAGATGTCTTTCACTAGTGAGGAGGTAAGGAGATGTCTTTCACTAGTGAGGAGGTGCTCAAATAGATTCCTAGCTTGATTATAGACAGTATAAATGTTGAGCTAGACTGCCCTATTTCTTCTCAAGAAATGGAACAACCCATTTTTGAATTGGGGGCTGACAAGGCATCGGTCCCTGACGGTTTTTTGGGCTCATTCTATCATCAGAACTAGCCATTGTTGAAAGATGAGATTGTTAAAATGGTTACTCATTTTTTCTCCATGCAAAGAATACCAAGGAAGCTTAATCATACATGTATAACTCTGATCCCAAAAGTCCCGCATCCAGAGTCACTAATGGAATACCGCCCTATTAGTTGTAATTTCTCCTACAAGATCATCTCTAAGGTGTTGCCTAATAGATTGAAGCCATGGCTCTCGAACTTAGTCACTGACCACCAGTCAGCTTTTGTGCCTCAACGAGCAATCCCAGATAATATCATTATAGCCCATGACGTGCTCCAGAGTCTTAAGAGGAAAAAGCCTTCCACTAAAGGTGCAATGACAATTAAATTAGATATACTCAAGGCATACGACAAAGTCAACTAAAATTTTTTGAAAACTTTGTTGGAAAAAATGGGTTTTGATGATAAGTGGTGCTGCCTAATCTTAGCATGTGTAACATCGATCAAATTCCAGATTATCATTAATGGCAGCCCGTCCAATTTTTCCGACCTTCTAAAGGCTTAAGACAGAGAGACCTTCTACCTCCCTACATGTTTATCCTGGTTTCTAATGTGCTTTCAAGGGGATTAGACCAGATAGTTTAGTAAGGAAGGTTGCATGGTTTCAAGATCAATCGATGTTGCCCTACCCTCATTCTTGTGCTTTTCGCAAATGATACACTACTGTTTGCTAAAGCCGCTAGGAAAGAGGCTAGGGAATTAAAGCATATTCTGGATAGTTACTCTTTTGCTTCGAATTAGAAGGTCAATTTCTCTAAATCTGAGGTATTGTTTGACTCTTGTACTACTCCGAAACAAAAAGGGGAAGTCTTGAATGTACTGAATATCCTAAAAACTTTCTGCATCAAAAAGCACTTGGGTGTCCCTATTAAGTGGTGTAAAACCAGAACCCAACTGGTTAACTCTCTTCTTAATCAAGTGCAAAACATACTTTACTCTTGGAAAAGCAAGCTCATTTTCAGATGCGGATAGGGAGGTGCTTATTAAAGCAGTCATTCGAGCTATACGCTCCTTTCTTATGTCGGTCTTCAAGCTGCATGCTTCTCTTATAAATGGCATTCAGTCTCCAGTTGCAAGGTTCTTGTGGTCCAATGATATTGGAAAAAAAAAAAAAAAAGGTGTGCATTGGGTTAGTTGGAAGGGGGCTCATGAAGAGCAAATTTGTTGGAGGCTTAGGCTTCCATGATTTAAAGAACTTCAATCAAGCACTTATAGCAAGGCAGTGTTGGAGATTGTTGACAAAGCTAAAAAGCTTATGGGCCAGAGTGCTTAAATCAGTCTACTTCTAAAACTCGAGCTTCTTAAAGGCAAGTAAGGGAGCTCGCCCCTCTTAGGTTTGAGCAAGTCTATTGGAGGGTAGGGATTTGCTACGCCCAGGATTGAGATTGAATGTTGCCAATGGTAGGAGCATCGCAATTTGGCATCATGTCTGGGTTCTAGATTTGCCTAATTTCAAGTTATCTAACCCAGCTGAGGACTTATCAACTCTTTATACCGCGGTTGATCTCATGGAGAAGGGTAACAAAAATTGGAACTCCACTCTTTGTTTAATGCTGTTAAAGTAAATGCTATTCTTCAAATTCGGATAGGCCCTCTTATGTTGAGGACAAATTTGTTTGCCATTTTGATAAGTCAAGAATTTACAAGGTTAAATCTAGGTACCATGTAGCTTGCTCTTTGAGTGATCAAAGGCTCGACCAAACCCTCACTTCTCATCAGCCTACCGCCTAGAAACATTTCTGAAAGTCCATTTGGGAAAGGCACACTCAGCTAAAAGTGCAGTCTTTTCTTTGAAAGTGTGCTAGAGGGGCTTTGACGGTAAAGTATAATCTTTATAACCGAGATATTAACCACTCGAGTTTCTACAATTTATGTGGAGCCTCCCTAGAATCGATCCCCCATATGCTTTTCTAGTGCACTCATGTTAAAGCTATGTGGGGATGATTGGGATTCAAGTTGAAGCTATTCCAGGAGCAGAAGTAGATTTCTATTCCTTTTGGTTGTAGATGGTGGCAGACCTGAAAGAGAGGGGCGAGGCTCAGTTGCTAGACCTGGTTGGGTGGGTTGGTGGCATGTATGGAAAGCACGAAATGAAACGGTGTTTAAGGAGCAAGTCGTGAACTCAATTGAAACAAAGAATCTCATAGTTCAGGCTTAATCGAAATATATCAATATCCCCCCCATCCCCTCCCCTCCCCCCCCCCCCCTCTTTTCATTCAGAATTCACTCCTGCATCAATCGAGAGTTCCTCCCAAAGGGTCCCGCCCCCCTCCTAGATACCTGAAGATCAATTGCGATGCGTCCTTACCAGCAAAGTCCAAAGAAGCATTAATGGCTTTCATTTATAGGGATGCAAAAGGTAGAGTGAAGCATATAGGCTCTTGTTTTGCGCACTGCAGCTCCCCTATGGTAGCGAAGGCAATAGCGATAATGGAGGTTGTCCGTTTTGCTTCAATTTTGGGTTTGAATTATCTCATTTTTAAATCAGACTCCTTAGTAGTCATGGACTCTTGCAACAACCATGAGAAGATTCCTCCCTAAGAGATTGTGAGTATAATTGAAAAGATACAACTAGGTCTCAATTCTTTAGCCAATAGCAGCCTAGCGTTCGTCAGCAGATCTGACAATTGTGTTGCAAACTGGATTGCAAAAAATGCTCAACATTTTGATCCTGATTGTAATGATTTTTAGAATCAAAGTTTAGAAAGGCTCCAATCAGTGGATGTGTACTGGTTTTATGCTTGATATATATATATATATATATATATTTGGATTACGATGTTTATAAAAATAAGATACCATTAACATGTCGATCTTAGACTGGTTTTATGCTTGATCTTCTGATATCTCACCTCAGCTAATGAGATCTAGCCCCGTGAAGCTAAGGCAAACAGTTCATTTTGGTTGGAATTTTTCGTTATTTAATACAACTTTGGTTAGGATACGATCTTTTTGGGTTCTTTTTCGTCAATTTCTAATGCCACATGATTAGAGGGTACCCTAAGTTTAGTGAATAGTCCCTATCCATGGATTTTCCTTCATCGTCTCTTTCCCCGATGTTCCTTTGCATCAGATTAGACCACTCAACCGCACCGTCATGCCACAAAATTATTTATTTTCACTAAATCATCTGTCAATGCTACGGATCACATTCAATCACAAATCTTAATCTTCCCTGTTTTGGTTTGTCCATGTTACCCTATTGAACCCCAATTATTATTTTGCAAGAGTCAATAAGATGGCCAATAATAAGTTACGATCACCCAAATGAAAACACAAATTAAAAACTTGTTATCTTACATTGCATATTTGTACTGTCAATTATAAAGACATTATTCTAGAGTTTTATGGATCTATCTACATAGAATATTGTCATTGTGTTCTAATGCCAGTTCGGTTAGGCACAGACAAAGAATCAAAGTTAATAAGACCTTTGATTAATGGAAAAAGACAAAAAGATTTCGGTGCCACTATTGGGATACTTCGGGGACATTCATGCTTTTAGGGCACAAATGCAAGATCACCCTCATAAATGCAAAGTTCACTTTCACTTAAATTTTTATAGTAATGATTTGTTTATTTTCATGGATAGGAAAAGGAGAATATTGAATAATGAATGGATCGATGACCCATTTCTGATTCAAACAGGAAAATTAGTGGTACTAGAATTTCTTCTCTCTTTATTAATTGAAGTTCAAATTATGAAAAATCAAGACCTGATTTTAAGTGATTAACAAAGATTCGTCAAAGAATTAGTTCATATGTGAGATCACGAGGGTGCAATTATATTATTTATAGTTCCAATTGATGCGTAAACCGAGTGAAAAATATTTTAATTATGAAACTTAAAATAGAATTTTCATGATAATAATGGTAGATACTAATAATAGTAGTCCATGTGAGATGAGGGTACAATTAGAGGTCCACCAGTGCAGTCGTATATTTGTGGTAATTGATAAATGATAATCTCTTCTGAAACAAGATAAAGGATAATCAAACATAGAGAGGACATGGTGATAACTTCATTCAATGAGTTTACTTCTCACCTAATGGCCCAGAAAAGAACAACACAAACACAAGGGCAGACTGATTCTGAAGCAAGTGCGAAAGGGTAGGGGCTCTGTGTCTCCTCTTCTTATGGGCTTTGGACCCATGTTGTGTATGGTTGTTTCCTAATACATTTAACCTTGGAGGTGGAACCAACTGATAGAGATATTAATTAATGAGTGGTGTAAATTTGTTAAGCAGAAGCGCAAAACGACTCCTGGGTCAGAGATTATCATTCAACATTAGTTGGCTCAAGTTCTCAGCAACTGATTAAAATTAGAATGGTAACTTAATAGTTTGGGATTGAATCTTTACTACAGAGTAACCGGTATAGCAAAAAAGGGGGAAGATACTTGTGCTTGGTAACAATTTTCATAGAAAGCCTTCATCCGTTGTATTGTAGAACAGAACTTCTGATAGTCCACTTCCATTTAGGTCCAGGATTAATGATATTGGGCTTCTAACACTTTACCCAAATTCAAGCTCAAATGCAAACCTGATTAAATCTTTTCTTTTTATAGTGAGTTAAACTCACCCTTTAATCTACAATTTAAAATTAGAAAGTAGATTTGAGTTTTATTTTCTTTAACTATTTTTTATAATAAATAATTTAAATTAAATAAAAAGTGAATTGAAAAAGAGAACCAGCAATAATAAACAAGGTAACCATATATGGACACCGACTTCCCTTGCAGCTTGATGGGCTTGGCAGGTTTGTCAAATTCTTAAAGTCAAAGGGTCGAGCACGGTGATAAGAGAGAGAAGTAGGGACCCCATATATGGGTAGACCACTACTTTAATATAATTTTCTTCAATTGTGGCCTATAAGGGTAAAAAGACAATTTAAAGTTGATTAAGCTAACCTCGTCTACATAAAGGCAAAAGATCTTTTAAATCATATAGAAAATATTTTTATATTTAAATATTAATTTTATTTTAATTTATAATAATAATAATACATTTAAATTATAAGCACATTATATTTATATTATTTATTATAAAAAATTTAAAATAGAAATATATATGAATCAACTTGTAATCAACGGTTACTATCAATTAATGTTAATGGTAAAAAATGATTAGTGATAATAAGTACATTGAAAAGAGAATGTTATTTTTTGAATTTTTATAAAATCATTCAAAAAGAAAGTTATTTTTTAAAAAAAGTTATTTTTTAAAAAATGACTTAATTTTTTAATTAAGTATAAAAATATTTGTTAAGTGCACTAAATATCATAAAAATATAAAAAAATTATTTTTTAAAAAATAGTTTATGCAAAGCAAACAAAACCTTAAAGTTATGAAATTTCAATTGCATAATGATATTACTACAAAATAATAATATAATTCAACATAATAAAATGCATATAATAAATAAATAAAAGATTAATGATCCATAATAAAACCTCAAACATAATAAAACTACTATGTCGGCATAAAATTCATTTCTCTTAATATTGATTTTGATTCAAAGTATAATTGATACAATACTTTTATATTAGGATACAATTGTAAACTTGATTTTAAACCTAAATAAAGTTACATATTATGTTCAAATATATCATCATACTAAGTATGCAGATGATGCATATCTGCCCTGCTAACTAGAAGACAATAAACGAAAGCTATCATTGTTTTTCAATTTCATATCAATATCTTTGTTCCCCCATGGTGCTGAGTGAATTAATTCCTTGATGTTAATAACCATTTTTTAATTTCCCGGAAAGGTTCCGGTGGAAGATGATGAGATGAGGGGGTCGGACAGGCATCCTTCTTCCAGCCCGTCAGATACATTCTCGGAAGGCATGGAATTCATGTACTTCGCGTAAAGCAGTAGCTGTGCTATTCCAATAAAAATTCCGATCACATTTGGTACCTATATACCAAATACCACATTATAAATTAATTTCTCTTAACATAGACATGCATTTAGTCCAAAAGAGTTAAGTGCAACGTTTGTAAAATAAGATGGGTCAATAAATCGTTTAGTTATAGTTTTTGATTTAATTGTTCAATGGGTTTATTAGTTTGTTTAATAATAAATAAAATTTTAAAAATATTATTAAAATAATTTTTAAAATTTAAAAAATATTAAGACTCCGTTTGTTTTGGGTAAAATATTTTCTTGTAAAATATTTTTCATAATTTTCTCTGTTTGGTGCATCTAGGAAAATTATTCAGTGAAAATATTTTTTTAGTTAAAGGGAAAACAAGGTCATTTTTCAGGAAAATAACTTCACGTTTTCAAAATGAAAAGTCATTAACAACAAGTTATTTTCTAAATTTTGACAAACTTATCCAAATAAAAAATAAATCATATAAATCCATATATTTATTATCATTGGTCATTTTTTATCAATATCATCATCGGTCATCGTCGACTGGTGGTAGTCGTCGGTGATAGATGAGATTCATAAAAAATTTTATTTTTAATATATTTTTATATTAAATAGTAAATAGTATAAATATAAAATATTTATAGTGCAAATTTTGTTAATAATCTTATAAATCAAAAGAAAATTAATATATTTTTGTAGTGTATTCCAAATATCAGAAAATATGCTACTTAAAAAATATTTTCTCAAAAAATATTTTTCTCAAATAACTTATTTTCGTCAAACAAACGGAGTCTAAATATATAAAAATATATTTATAATAGTTAAAAATATAAAATAATATTTAAAATTGATCTCGATTAAACTGAATCAGTCATTA
Organism: Omphalea diandra; assembly: GCA_949677035.1. NCBI lineage: Eukaryota > Viridiplantae > Streptophyta > Magnoliopsida > Malpighiales > Euphorbiaceae > Omphalea > Omphalea diandra. The sequence goes on along the minus strand of CATIWR010046834.1, from coordinate 70,796 downwards.
ATATTCGTTAAGTAAAAATATTGGGTTAAGGGCCCACACTAAACTAATTATTAGGTTCGATATAATGGTTTTATTATGAAATTAACGGCTCTCGACTATAAATAAAGCAAAGTAAGATTAGTTAGAGTGGTAAACCAAGAAGAGTGCATGTTGAGGTAAGGTGAATTATGGACTTACCCCAAGAAAATAATCACTAGTGAGGACGGCGTAGAGACTCCAACAACAGCTGTTTAAGAAAAGTACAAAAGTAAGGAGGAACGGCATGAATTCCACGCTCTTAGTCCTTATCACCGTTTTCTGAAAATGACACAACAAAACAATTAAGCTCATGCCCCTTTTTTTAGTGAGAAAATATATATATATATATATATATATCCATCACACAATCATCCTTAATTCCTGTTCAATATTTTGATCACTTATCAACTCGCGGGACTGCATGTGGTATTTTTTTTTAAAATAATTTTTTAATAAAAAAATAAAAATATATAAAATAAAGCAATTATGTATTAGATTTTTAAAATATGTTTTATTCATCTTTAAATAAATTTAAATTTATTGATAAATCTGAATTTTTTAAAACAAAAAATAGCAAGTAAAATCAAACTATTTAATTTATACATTAATTTTTCATATTTTACAAAAAGATTATGTTTATGTATTGTTTAATTTATGTTGCCTAGTGCACTAAGAAGGGAGTTGAATTGGTGAGAGATAAAAAAAAATTGAGAGAAAGGTTAGGTGTTTAGAGAATTGAGAAGACGTAGAAACAATAAAGACAAGATATTTATAGTGATTCGGGTGTTAACAAACCCTACTTCCATTCTTCAATTTTTCACAATTGAGAATTTCACTCAACTCAAAATGGTGTTTTAAAACTCACACCAAACTTGTATAATGCATTTTATAGTTCACACACAACTCTTACACTTTGTGTTTCTAGTCTCACACAAAATCTCACTAAAGTGTTTTGGACAAACTCACACTTCAACCTATTACAAGAGTTTTGAAAGCTATACTAACTTTCAACCTAATTACAATGATGTTTAATGCTAACACCAAACACTCAAGAATTCACAATCAAGAATAAGAAGTTATGAAGCAAATTTGCAAGAGGTTGGTTACAATTAATGAAATTCTCTTGCATTTACATCTATTTGGTGAAGTATTTATAGGCAACATCCACCAAAAAGACGTTACGAACAAACAGTGCCTAAATCTCTAAGGTAAGTTAGACAGATTTTGCATTAAATGTCTATCAGACAGAAATTGCGATCGTGACTGGCATTTCACAGTCGCAATTTTTCAATTTGCACTGGGAAGCTCGAAATCGTGATAGAGAAACCCGTTTTATGTCTAACGACTAGTTCACATGTCATTCTCTCATTGGTCGTCCAAGAAATATAGTCGTTATGTTCCACTGTTCAACCAAAATTCAAGATCGTGATTGAGACCGTGGATTCTTCTGTTTGGTGAAGAGAAAACACTTTTTTTGGTTTCGATCGTGATAGGTGCTTCGCCCTCGCGAATTTTGATATTCCAACGGTTGTTTTGGACACTTGGCATGCTGTGGTTACTGACTTGATTCCTTCCTTTCAGTTATGAAATTTACAGTAGCGACATAGGGCGCGAACACCACCACAAATTCCTCTATGTGATAGTCAAGTTTCCCTTGGCTAGATCATAGCTACGATTTCCTCCACAAATTCTTCTGGCCTAACTTCATTCATCCTTGTTGCAAGGTCATGATTGCGAATTATGGGATCTTGACCGCGAATTAGGTTGTCTTACTCAAAGTTAGAGATTTAGACTTTCATCCAATTTTCAATGAAAACCTAACTTCTACACTGCAAAAATAACACTTAAACAAAATATTAGTACCAATTAATCTTCTTTATCAAGATCAAAAGAGGCATATGACTTAGGTTTGACCAATGTAGTCCAGCAATCTCTTCCTTTTTTATTTTGATAACTTAGATTAATTTTACTTAAAAAAAAATGAATTGCATGAGCGTGAAGTTGGGATAGTTAATGATTTAAAAACTTGTTAATCAAATAATCAAAGATTTATAAGATTGAAAAAGAATGCTCTTATTGCTATTGCTCCCCTTCAACTTATACTTCCCTTATGCACATTCTTTTACTACTACCCTCTCTCCCTCTTTGGCAAGATCAAAAAGAGGGTAAAGATTAGACATTGAAGGTGCATGGGTGTCAAATGTATGAAGCATAAATTGAGATAAAACAATCATAAAGAACAAATAAATAGAAGAACCAAATAAAAGCAATCACACAATACTTTTATGAAAGAATCGATTGCAAAGGATAAAACAACACTTTTATTTATTAGAAACTATGGGATTACAACCTTTGCATAATAAACAAAAAAAAAAAAAAGGAAAATGTCTAAAAACTAAGAACAAGCTAAAAAGTTGGAGAACTATCATCGTCTCTAGTGAAACAATCAATTGCAAAGGATAAAACAACACTTTTATTTATTAGAAACTATGGGATTACAATCTTTACATAAACAAAAAAAAAAAATAAAGGAAAATGTCTAAAAACTAAGAACAAGCTAGAAAGTTGGAGAACTATCATTGTCTCTAAAATCATCAATTTCTTCATTTGCTCCTCCACCTTAAGCTTCATCGCCCTCCTCAACCTCTTGATCATCCTCTTCTTCAGGTGTGTCCTTCCAATCCTCAAAATTAGGGAGGTGGCAAGGAGTAGCGCCCACTTTCTCCTGAAGATCCATCAAATCACTATGAAGGTAGGAGAGTAGGAGAAATTTACTCTTTATCATCCTCATCATCTTATCAAACTTCCTGTTGATTAAGGAGAGAGAGATTTTGGCTTTGGGTTTAGGTTTAGGTTGGGGAGTTGGAATGGATTGATCACCCTCTTCGATGACTAGCCTCTTCCTTTTTGAAGCTTGGAAAGTCTCCAACTTCTTTGCCCTAAATGCACCCAAGGTGTAAGTGTATGAATCGGGGTGTATTGCTTTGGCATTAATAAGGTAGGGCAAGTTTAAAAAGTTATGGGATGGCAAGAACTTTTTAGTAAGGAATTTTTCATTTTCCTCATTAAGAGCACCCACATAACGATAGATGACAGTTACATGAGAGGTAAAAAGAAATTGGCTCTTTGGCTTTATACTCATGTGAATCAATTGATCTACAAGGTATCGACCGATTTGGATCGATTTGTTTTTAGTCAAGTAAAAAAGGAAGGCTAGGTCTTTTTGAGAGATCTTCTCATTACAATCACCCCTTTCATTGACAGAGAATGTGATAATATGATGAAGTAATAAGTTAGGTAGGGTTTAGATATACTTAGCTAGGGAAGTCTTTGGGTCTTGTTTGGTCTCAATAGAAATTTCAGACCAAAACTCTGAGTAAATGATGCCAAAAGTGGAGATGATGAATGAAATGTCATTCCCGACTTAAAGATTGAAAAGATTTGAGAGTTGTTCAAAGGTAATAAAAAAAAGGATCCCCAAAGCCTCTAAATATTAACCCATATTGACCTGCCTGAGATTTTGCTCTTTGACGCAAGGTCACCGTGCACATAAACTCTTACATTATTTCTTCGTAACTAAGCTCGTCATGGAAAATGAACTCAGTCCAGCCTAGATTTGAAAGATAGGCATGGATCTCGTCATTGATCCCAACTGACTCAAGGAGAAATGTGGAGGAAATTTTGTTTGGTTGGATTATCTTAGAAGAGTTAGCCTTGTATCGATCTTTCTCTTCCTTAGTGACCCATTTCATCATGTGAAGGGCAAGAGGGCCAGATGGTTGAGCTATTGTTTTTTCCTTTTCTGCTCTGAAGGCTTTCTTGGGGGTCATTGCAAATGGGAGAGAGTTTGAAGAAGGTTTTGAGAGTAAGAATGAAAAGCGATTAAGTAATTTGGCAAATATGAGTTAAAAAGTAAGAATCAAGAGAGATTAAGTAATTTGGCAAATGTGAGTTAAAACATTGTTTCAAGGGTTTAAATAGGTTAGGAAAAGGTGTAAAAATGGTAACAAATGGTCAAAAGTTCATTTAATGAGGGATTGCTATCGGTTGGTAGTCAAATCAGTTAAATGCATGACAGTTACTCAAATTCGCGATCACGAACAGCAAGTCGCAATTGTTAATTACAAAATATCTAAGTAATGGAAAAAAATTCCTTGGAAACCGGCATGGTCAATGGTTAAAACTTTTGAATTTTGAAAAAATTTGCAGTGGAAATAGAAAGTAGCTACCACAAAATGATGGTTTGACAAACGGATGACACAATGCTCATGAACTCTTTAACAGCCATAAAACTCTTATTAAAAACTTTATAGACTTTGCTAGTAGTGGAATGTCCTAGGAAAAGGCCTTCATTTGTTTTTTAATCAAAATTTTCAAGATTATCTTTAGTATTTAAGATATAGCACTTGCATCCAAATACCCTTAGGTATGACATCTTAGGCTTTCTACCATTCCAAAGCTTATAAGAGGTTTTATTAAGAATGAGTCTTTTGAAAACACAATTTGCAATATAACACGAAGTATTAATAACTTCAGCCTAAAAGTAATTAGGTAATGAATACTCATTGAGCATAGTTCTAGTCATCTCTACTAGTATCTTATTTTTTCTCTCTACAACACCATTTTGTTGTGGTATTCTAGGAGTCGAAAAGTTATGAAAAATCACATTCTTTAAGCAATAAGATTCAAAAGATTCATTTTGAAATTCTTTTCTATGGCCATTTCTATAGAAGAAATGAAGTAACCTTTTTCATTTTGAATCCTTTTTGCAAAACTTTTAAAGCATCAAAAGTGTCATGCTTATGAGCTAGAAAGGATATCTAAGTAAACCTAAAGTAGTCATCAACTGGGACAAGTGTATAATATTTTTCACCTAAACTAGCACTCCTAGTAAGTCCTATTAAGTCTATATGGATAAGTTGAAGATGTCTAGAAGTACTTATAATATTCTTTACTTTGAAAGAAGATTAATGTTACTTTCTTATTTGGCATGGTCCATATGTCTTGTCTTTAGAAAACTTTAACTTAGGAAGACCTTTCACTAGCTTTCCTTTTGATAGGCTTTATAGGAGCTTCATGCTAGCATGTCCAATCCTTATATGCCAAAGTCAAACTTCATTACTAAGTGACACAAGACACTTGAAAGATTAGTTAGCCAAATTTTCTAAGTCAATTAGGTAGGTATTGTCCTTTTCTAAGTTAATTAGGTAGGTATTGTCTTTCCTTTCACCCTTAAAGACTACCTTTTTATCTACCAAAGTGGTAACTCAACATTTTTTAGGGTCAAAGGTGACTTTATTACCTTTATCACATAATTGACTTACATTAAGTAAATTATCATAAAAATGACTTACACTAAGCAAATTATGTTGTAACCCATCTACAAGTAAGACATCATCAATGAGAGAACAACCATTCTTTCCAATAGTGCTGATGCCAATTACCTTACCCTTGACATTGTTTCCAAATTTGACATTGCTACCCTTCTTCTCTTTTAAGGCCTTGAGTAGTTTCTTGTTACCCGTCATGTGCTTTGAGCATCCACTGTCCACATGTCAATTATTTACTTCATTGGTGGCTACCAAACAATCATGTACAACACAAATAAATCATTTTTATTTTGGTACCCAAACATACTTGGGTCCCAGGGTGTTAGGCCTAGAAAGATCCTCCAATTTGAGGTGTGCCTTTCTAATATAATAATGAATGTTTATGTGACCAAATTTCAAGTAATAGTGGCATTGGAGTTTAGACTTATGAATCTTCCTCCTATACATGGACTTGGTATGAGGTGGAGTTTTTCTCATACCATGATGGTGTAAGTATGAGCATGAACATGTATGATTAGGTGTAGAAGTGAATTTTATGTGTGTGTTGGGGTGAGCATGCTTCTTGGTGTAAATATATGCATGATTTTTCCCTCTTTGGAATAGGCTTTGAGCCTTAAGGTGTCTTACGTTTGCCTTTGGGCAATGGTGGCTTAATGCTTTGAGTACTTTTCCTACCAACTACCTCAATGCTAGATGTTTGAGGTATTGAGGCTCTAATGAAGGTTGTAGGTGATGGTGTAGATGAGGAGGCTTCATTGAAGCCTAGCTCATGTATCACTAAAGGAGGTCTTTAAGATACAATAAGTGTATCCAAAGCTTCCTTTCTCTTGTGAAACTTGGAAATAAAATTTCTAAGCTCAATGACTTCACCCTTTAAGGAGTCATTTTCCTTTCCCAAAGAGTTTAGGGATGAACATGATTTTGAAAGAGTCTCAATAGATTTTTTGAGTTCTTTATTTGAAGTCCTCAATTCACTTACAAGATTGTTCAAGGATTTAAATTCATCTTTTAATTTAGAGTATTTCTTCTTATAAGATTTCATTTGTGAATTATATTTATCACATTTTAAGGTGAGAGCTTCTAAAAGCTCATCATCTACATCATTTAACTCATCATATTCATCATAAGAATGGGGAGAAGAACTTACCTCATTTGATGAATCTTCTTGTGACATGAAATACGAGTCTGCAACTTCCTCCTCTTCATCCTTCTTACTTAAGTTGTCATGCCAAATGGCTTTAAAACTTTTCCTCTTCTCCTTATCTCCTTTCTTTTTCTTCTTCAATTTATGGCAATCATATTTGATGTGGTCTTATTTACCACATTCATAGCATATAACATCACCCAATCTTTCCTTAGGGTTTGGAGTTGCTTTCTAAAAGCTTTCTCTTTCTTTTCTTTTCATTATCAGCTCTTTTGTTCTTCTTGAAAGCATGGCCAACTCCTCCTCCCCTTTATCACTTTCCTCTTCACTTGACGCCACTTTAACTTTCTTTTCCTTGGATGAAGATTTGAAAGCCAAGGTTCTTTTTTCTGGTTTTTCTTATTTGTCTCCTTGTCCTCTCATCTTCTTTATTTCTTCATCTTTCTTCAAGGCTAGCTCATGAGTTAGAAGCTTGCCTATTATAACATCGACAGACACCTTTTCAATTTCTGGATTTGACTCTTAGATGTTGTAAACCTTGACACTAAACTTTTCAACAGATAAAAGATTTAAGAATTTTTGAATTTACCTCATGATTGGTGAGAATTCCTCCAAACTTCTCCATGTTTGTGACAATTACAAGAAGCTTATTCGTCATATCTGTGATTTTTTCATTCTCCTTCATCATAAATAGATCTCATTCAGTCACATACATTTCAAGTCTATTTGACTTCACCAAAGTGGTGCCTTCATGGTAGTTTTCTAAGGCCTTCCAAATCCCATGAATTGTGAGGCAATGTTGGACTCTTCGAATTTCTTCTCTTAAGATAGAACTCAAAAAAATTGTCATAGCTCTCTTGTTTCTTTCATTGGATCTCCTATAAGCCTCAACCTACTCTTTTCTTGGGATTAATTTTCACTTCCATCCACCATTTTAGCTACGATGTCCCAAAAATCCACCATATCACTATTTAAGTAGATTTTCATCTTACTTCCAATGAGTATAGTCGAATCCATCAAAATAAGGCTTGAGATGCGTATGGATTCCTTTTTGTGCTATGATCTTTTCTCACTCAATTAACCTTTGAAATGAGACGAAGCTTTGATACCACTTGTTAGCCCTGGTGCTCCAAGAAGGGGCATTGAATTTATGAGAGATAAAAAAAAATTGGAGGGAAGGTTAGGTGTTTAGAAAATTAAGAAGAAGTAGAAATAATAAAGATAAGATATTTATTATGGTTCGGGTGTTAACAAACCCTACATTCGCTCTCCAATTCTTTATAATTGGGAATTTCACTCAATTCAAAATGGTGTTTCCAAACTCACACCAAACTTGTATAATGTGTTTTATGTCTCACACACAACCCTTACACTTTGTGTTTCTAGGCTTATACAAAACCTTACTCAAGTATTTTAAACAGGCTCACACTTTAACCTATTATAAGAGTTTTGGAGGTTAGACTAACTCTCAACCTAATTACAATGGTGTTTAATGCTAACACCAAACACTCAAGAATTCATAATCAAGAATAAGAAGTTATAAAGCAATTTTGCTAGAATTTGGTTATAATTAATGAAATTATCTTGTATTTACATTTGTTTGGTGGAGTATTTTATAGGAAACATCCACCAAAGAGACATTACTAACAAACTATTCCTAAATCTCTAAGGTAAGCTAGGAAGATTTTGTATTAAATGTCTGTCAGACAGAAGTCGCGGTCGTAACTGATATTTTGCAATTGGATTTTTCAATTTGCACTGGAAAGCCTGAAATCGAGGTAAAGAACCCCATTTTATATCTAACAGCTAGTCCACGTGTCCTTTTCTCATTGGTCATCCAAGAAATATAGTCGTCGTGTTTCACTGTTCAACCAAATTTGCGCTCACGATTGAGATCTTCCTTGGGTGCGATTGAGACCACGAATTCCTTTGTTTGGTTGTGGCCGAGACAGGTGCTTTGCCCTTGTGAATATTAATATCTCAACGGTTGCTTTGGACACTTGGCATGTTGTGATTGCTGACTTGGTTCCCTCATTTCAACTATGAAATTTGTGGTTGCGACATAGGGCACGAACACCACCGTGAATTCTTCTGTGAAAGTCAAGTTTACTTTGCTAGATTAAGGTTGCGATTTACTCCGTGAATTTTTCTTGCCTAACTTCATCTATCCTTGTTGCTAGGTCGCAGTCGCGAATTATGGGATCTTGACCGCAAATTAGGTTGTTTTACTAAAAGTTAGAGATTTAGACTTTCATCCAACTTTCAATGAAAACCTAACTTATACATTGCAAAAACAACATTTAAACAAAATATTAGTATTAATTAATCTTCTTTGTCAAGATCAAAAGTGATTTATGACTTAAATTTGATCAACCTAGTCCAACAACACTTAAACAAAACATTAGTACCAATCAATCTTCTTTGTCAAGATCAAAAGAGGTCTATGACTTAGGTTTGACTAACCTAATCCAACAATTTAGCATAAAAATTATATTATGTTGTAACATATATATTATTTAATTACAAATGATATATTTTTTAATTATTTGTCTTACTCCATAAAGTAATTTCTTTTCTAAATAGGTGCAATTGTAAGGCAAATTATATCATAAACCTTTGTCCACAATGTTTCATGGTTCAGAGGTTCAAAACACGTATGACGGTAAATATAAAAATCTCTTCTATAATTATTGATTTGTTTCTCTTTTTTCTTTAACAAATTTTATTTTTTTTACTTTAAATATTACTACTTTGTTTATTTTTTTTAACAAACTTCTTTTTTTTTAACTTTAAATATACATATTTATAATTTTATATATCTTTTTTTATTTTTAATTACATTGACATTATTGTTATTATTATTTCATATGTTTAGAAAAAATAGACTTATTTTTTTCACAAAAAAATGGGTATAAACTGTAAATTTATCAATGTTAATATTATAGAAGAAATTAAAAATATCAAAATATTTAACTATAAAAAATAAACATATAGTTTACAAAAAATGAACATATAATTTACAAAAAATGAACCTACAGTTTATAAAAAAAATGAAACTACGGTTTACTGATAATAAATTTACGGTTTATACCAAATGAACCTATAGTTTACAAGAATAAATATACGGTTTACTAATAATAAATTCTAGTTTATACCAAATGAATATATAATTTACAAAAAATGAACTTATAATTTACAAAAAATAAACTTAAAATTTATTGATAATGAATCTACAGTTTATATCAAAATGAATCTATAATTTACAAAAAATGAATTTATAATTTTATATCAAATAAACTTATAGTTTATATAAAAAATGAACCTACAGTTTATAAAAAAAATAAAACTTGTATAATTCTCTTAAAGAGTAGACACACATTTGTTAATAAAAAAAACTCCAAAAAAAAGGCATCCATTTTTTTCACATATAATGAACTCCTAGTCCATGTTGCAAAGTAAATAAATGTTCATGATATAACAACCCCAATTATAATGAGCACAAAACCTAGCTATTTGTAAAATATAACATATCATATTATATCATATAAAAAAAGAGATTATATCATATCAATAACTAATATAGCCTAGTAACTTCTATAATATAATCTTCAAAGAATTATTTGAACAGAAAAAATAATACTTATACAATATAAACTACCCTTTCTCGAATAAGTCCAATTTTGGTGGGGTTGACTGATTAGTGAAAACACTCTCCAGTACTTTGGAAATGATTAGAGCATACATGAATGAATTCCCATTGGAAATTCAGCCTTTACTTTATTTCAAGTCTCAGCTATTTGCACTCGTTTAAGGACTTTATTGCACTCCTTAAAGGAGCGCAAATAGCTAAAACTTTTAATAAAATTTATTTACATTTTTTTAAAACTCTAGTTTATACCAAATAAATTTACAATTTATTCAAAAAATGAACCTACAGTTTATTAAAAAATATATTTGTATAATTCTCTAAAAAATAGATGCACATTTGTTAATAAAAAAAAGGAGTCTATTTTTTTGTGTACCATGTAATGAACCCTGGTCAATATTATAACATGAACAAAGATTCACGATATAACAACTCCAATTATAACGAGCACAAAACCTAGCTATTCGTATAATATAACATATCATATTATATCATGTAAAAAAAGAGATTATATTATATCAATCACTAATATAGTCCAATAACTTCTATAATATAACCGTCAAAGAATTATTTGAAAAGGAAAAATAATACTTATATAATATAAAGTACCCTTTCTCGAATAATGCCAATTTTGGTGGAGATTGACTAATTGGTGGAAACACTCTCCACTGCTTTGGAAATGATTAGAGCATGCATGAATGAGCCTCATTGGAAATTCAGCCTTTACCTCTATTTCAGATTTCAACTATTTACACTCATTTAAAGAGTTTTTTGCACTTTTTAAAAGGATATAAATAGCTAAAACTCTTAATAAAATTTATTTGCACTTCCTTTAAAATTTTTTGCACTTTCTTAAGAGAGTGCAATAAGCTCCAAAGAAAGTGCAAAAAATTCTAAAATAAGTATAAATAGTCGGAGCCCTACTTAAGTATATTGAATGAGGGATTCTACCATCTCGATCCCTTCCTTTCTATAGGGTTATCTCAGTGCCTCCAAAATTTCCAAAACTGAGAAATCATACTACTAATAAATTTATTGTTCCAAATCACAAGAGTCATTTTTTTTTTTTTTTGGGACGAACTTTATTTAAAATTTGACCACGAAGAAGAAGATTGTGATCTCTTAATTGCGATAAAATAGAGAAGGTTTTAATTTTTTCTTTCACAGTTTTTGAAGAAAGATATATTTTGGTAAAACATACTAACCTGCGTTGAAAGAAAATAACTGTCTGTCATCATAGATATTAAATTATTTGAACAACAACGATTTTTGTTAAAAAAAATGACAATAGTTAAAACTTAAATATTGCCTCAAGGAATTAAGTTTGGCTCGTTAAACTAATTAATTGTTTAGTTATTCCTTTTAGCCTATTTGATAAGTTTTTTTTTTTTTTTTCGATCTAGATTATCGGGTATTCTATTTGATAAGATTTAGGAGTACGAGTGGCAATGAGTTGGATTTGAGTTTCGTGATACCGAAACTTGACCTGGTAAGAAAATAAAATTCCAGGACTTGCAAACTACCTGGACTTGCATTGAGTGCGATCAAATGACGAAGCAGATCGGGTCAGATATTGCTTGGATATCCCTTTTTTTGCAAAGTACATTTTTTACTGAATTTTTAAAATAAATTATATATATGCACTTATTTTTGATATGTTAATATATAATATAGACAAATATATAAAACATATTAAAATATATTACATATAATTGGGTATGGTTTGGTGGATTTCACAAAGTCCGAACTTGACCTGACTCAGGCTACAAGTTAAAAACCTGACCCAACTAATTTCACAAATGAGTCGGGTAATATATTTGAACTGTTCGGATTGGGCAACTTATGATCAGCCTTATTTAGAAGCTACTGAACTACTAAATTGATATTATAAGGTTTCATTTAAATAATTAAGAGGGTTAATTCATTTTTTAGGTTTCATTTATTTTATAGAAAATATGTTTTAGAAAATATTATTTGTATTTTTTTATATTAACATGTTCAAGAAAATTGATCAATAAAAAAAATTTTCTGATCAATAAAATTAAATTGTTTTTAAGAAAAATGACTTTTGAATTTTGATAAACTTATTCTAATAAAAAATAAATTATATAAATACATATTTATTAATATACTACTGCTAACACTTACTATCGATCATTACCAATTAAAAGTAGTCAACGATAATAAGTGGAATCTTTATAAATTTTATTTTAAATTTATTTTTAATATTAAATAATAAAAATAGTATAAATATAAAATTTATTATAATCTTACTCATCAAAAAATAATATTTTAAATATATTTTAAACACTAAAAAAATACTTCTCAAAAAACATTATCTTTAGAAAATATTTTCATAAGCATGTTACATTTCTAAAATAAGCGGAGTCTTAATTTTTGAAATTGGCTTCTCAAAGCAAAATACACATGACTAATAAATATTTGAGAATGCACCACATCCATATAAAAAAATGTGTTTTAAGAATTGTTTTAAAAAATAATAATCTCGTATAAACTTCTGACGTATTAATAGAAAAATAATAATTGTTGAACCAATAGTTCGCGACTACTCCTCCACTTGACAGCGAAAGAAGATTGATAGTTAGAATAAAATGTTAGGTGATGAGAAGAATGATAGTTAGAATAAAATATTAGGTGATGAGAAGAATGATAGTTAGAATAAAATGTTAGGTGATGAGAAGCAATAAAAATCAATAAAACAAAATATAATTAGCGACTGTACCCGAATAAAGAAAAAAAATTGACCCATCAACTACGTAATAAAACTGAAAGCAAGTTTATACGTTTAGCTGATTAACTCTACTCACCATGGCAGCTAGGGGCGAAGCATACATTGGCATATTGAGGCCAGAACTCAGAAACCCTGTTGCATCTATCCGTTCATTTCCGTGCAAGGCTAGCATAGTAAACAGAACTGCTGCTGCTAGGAATCCCACGTCCAACAGCCCAACAAGAATCCCTGTTGTAGCCTGCAACAACTTTTTCTTTATTAATTCACACTATGTTTTCTTATAAATAAAAATAAAAATAAAAGAAGAAGAGCAAATATGTGGTTACGTACCTTCACTTTTGGTGGTGCATATATGAGGAAGAGAGTTACAAAAACAATTTCGACAAGGACACCAAATCCATTAATAATGGCAACAAGGTAGGCTCCTGGCTTTATGATCCCATAGTATGTCCATAAGGCTGCACTTACTAATATGCACGCATATGGAAGACTATCAAAATCCTCTGTTGAATGGTTCTTTATTATTCTCCGAAATGTTGGACTACATAATTATCAACCAATTGAGCTCTGATCAAGCTAGATCATGATTTTGAGACTAATAAGAAACCTGAAGCTAAGATTACTTACACTGGAGAAAGGAACATGAGAACTGAGACTACATTGCCTGAAACAACAGAAGAGAAGTCTGTAAGAGAAAGTACTTGCAGACAAGAAGATGATGAACATCTTTCCTCACCTACGACTCCAACAACGAAAGTAAAGGTTTCCATTTTATATATATATAAAAAACCAATTGCTTCAGTTTTAGAAATTCCAAGAAACTGCTAAATGCTGGGTTAGATACTAAGGGTAGCTCTACATATAGAAGGAGAGAAACAAAGAGAGTTGTTGCTGATAAAGTTCATTTGAACTTTGAAAGCCATATATGGTTGAGTAGGGTAGTGATGAGAACCTCACTTTTATATAGTATAAAGTGGTCCCTAAACTTTTAAAATAGATCACCTAAATTCAAATCAATTATTTGGACCAATTTAATTCATCAACCAAAATATCATCAAGTGCAAGCCGATGATAAAGAGACGAGTTAGTAGTGGATGGTTTTGATCCACAACAAAACAATGTCAATGGCGATAATGATGTCGAAAAAAATTGCCCCAATGACTGTCATTGTAGAGAAACTTTAAGAGAAATTGATCAGTGTCAAAGTAAAGAAGAAGCAGATGCAGCAATGTTCCATGCTCTGCTTCGTAGAAATCTACAAATTTCATAATCAATGATCTTGTAGAGCTCTTGGAGTCAAGGAGGCGGAGTTTGTCGAGCTCACCGCTGGTGGTAATGGAGGGTTTTAAGTGGAGAGAGTCTTCCATCTTTTGTATAGTTTTTTAGTAGTATTTAATGTTTTCAACGATTCTTCTATCTGCATAGAAAAAACATAACGTGGTAGAGTATTTGAAGAGGCAGAAGATGAGAAAAGGGAAAAAAGTTTTCAATTCCATAATTTTATTAGTTTGAAGCAGGTGAGATTTTTAACTCATCGTGATTTCTACTACTTCAAAATAGTTGAAATTTTTAACTCGTAAAAACTATAATTTGATTGGAATTGGTTTCATGATCAAAACTCACAATCTTTGACTAGAATATTCATCAATTTTTGTCCAAATTTGATCGTTTGGGTTTCGAAAAATGTGCTTTTTTCATTTTTGGCAAATCTTTTTTTAGTTATAACTTTTAATAAAAAATTTTATTTTAAATGTCGTTTGTTTCCCGTTTTTTACTTTAATTAGAATTTTATTTTGGTGTTGATTTTTGCAATTTTGTCATTTTTGATAAATTATCCTCTTTTATAATTTTAGCATTGTAAGACATATTTAAGTTTTAGTTTTGCCTTTTGAATAATATTGCGAAAAAAAAAAAAAAATAATAGGTGTAGGATTAAACAATAAAAGACCACTTTAATAGTCGGCGAATATCTTATTAGATTTATCTAATATTCATATTATTGTTAATGGTGTCCTGGATGTCATTTTCAAGGAAAAAAAGTGTCTTCGATGTGGTTGGGTTTCTTTTTGATCCTGAGATTTAATGGATCAAATCAATATTATGAGTTATTTGCACAACAAAAATAATCTTTTTAATAGATTTTATTAAATTAGTTAAAATTTTCATCATAATAATTATAAACGAAAAAAATTGAACTTAAAATCTTCTTGATAAGAACAATCAGATTATATCTGATTTGAGGTACATATTTTACATCTATATATTTAATTAAGTTAAACATTTTGCATAGCGTTCTGCATGTGTGTATATATATATATATTAATTGTTGATGAGAACCAACCCCAATTTTTCTTTTTGTTTTTTTCAGATATATTGATGAGACTTAATCTTATATAATAACAGTATGAATGCGATGGCATTTACTTGTATATAAAACAAAGCATATATATGGCACAAAAACTAGTGATGCCTATAGTTGTTAATAAATAAATAATTACAACTTTTTTCACACTTTGAATTCATCACATGTCTAAATTATCTAATTTAAAGAAAGTTTCATGTCTATTATTTGTTTTCTTCACATATTATTTATGTTTTGTTGTTCGGAGTATGGAATAATAATTTTACTAATTTATTAAGAATGATATTTGTTAGATTAATAATTTAGCGATTGAATACTTGTTTTATAAGATAGAAAACAATAATTCAAATATTGATAGCTCTACCTCTTTTAAACATTATTTTCATGTAAAAAGAAAAAAAAAAAAACTATTATTACAAGTGGAAGTTTTGCCATCATAAATCTCTCCATATCTACTTGTTTCATAAGATAGAAAACAATAATTCAAATATTGATAGCTCTACCTCTTTTAAACATTAATTTCATGTAAAAAGGAAAAAAAAAAAAAACTATTATTACAAGTGGAAGTTTTGCCATCATAAAACTCTCTATATCTACAAAGGGAGATGGAATAACATTTCTTTTTATATTATTTAAATTTAATTGTTAATAATACTGAAATTCAAATATTGACACATTATATATGAAATCTACCAAATAACATTGATAATAGCTTATAAATATT
This sequence comes from Omphalea diandra, assembly GCA_949677035.1. Taxonomy (NCBI): domain Eukaryota; kingdom Viridiplantae; phylum Streptophyta; class Magnoliopsida; order Malpighiales; family Euphorbiaceae; genus Omphalea; species Omphalea diandra. The sequence goes on along the minus strand of CATIWR010046834.1, from coordinate 54,820 downwards.
AACAAATACCACTAAAAAAATAGAATTTAAAACCATAGAATGTGGTCTTTTAAGTGGTCATTAATCAAATTAGTCACCACCTTTTGTAATCGCTAAAATCATAGTCGCAAAAGATTTAGCGATCACAAAATGGATGCTAGTTACCACATAATGTGATTTCTATTTAAGGACACGTTATGTGGTCATTAACGATATTTAAACACATTATGTTGTTTCTATTTTGAAACCATAATTGGTGGTCTCTAAATAATCTTTTTATTTTGAAATTTTTTCTAATTTATAATTTTTAAAATTATTTATATAGTATTTTTTAAATATTAATATTTTATTTACATTTAATGGTATTATTATATAATTAATTTTTTATTTTGAAAATTAAATAAAAAAATTAGGACTAATAAATAATCAAAACTATTCTATTAGAAAGAAATAGTCACATATAATTACATTCAAGTCAAATATACATCATATCCAAATCAAATACACATCATGTCCAAAACAATAGAAAAAAAAAAAAAAAAGCAAAATTACAATTTCAACATTGAAAAAATACTATCTTGAAAAATAAGAATCTCTCCATGATGTTCCTTTGTACATGTTCATCAATATGCAAACACAACACAACCCACGCAACAGGAGAAAAAAACAAAAGAAAAAAAGCCAACTTGCCAATGAATTGTCAGGTCAACATAAACACATGCCTTAGTCATAATTCCCATGCCTCTTGAATATAATGTATATGCCTAATATTGATAGTACAATGGAATTTGATAGAATTTAAAATTGTTGCAAAGTTGATTATGCATGAGAACACTAACCCAAAAATTTAAAGAAAAAGAGCACCATTAATACTAAAAAATATGAGAATTTCTTATAGGCCTGTAGGATACAATTATAGATGTATAAAATATGGTAGAAATATTTATCCACACACATGAAACATTAGGCAAGTAAAAGACATACTTTCATATGCTTGCTTGTACATGTCAACCAAGTGAGAACCAATATTCTTCTCATAATACTCCTAGTCTATAGGTTTAGGTTCCTGCATAGTTTAGACCAAAGATCATACATGTCAGTTTTTTAATAAAAAAATCACTGTAGGTCATAAAAGAAACAAACAAATGTTATTTCAAACAATGAAGAAGAAAAATTAAAATAATATCTTTCAAAACTTAAATCCATTAGCAATCATGTCAACAGACAACAACTATATACACAAAACAAATGAACTTTTCAATTAGCTATTGAGCAGTGAACTTAGAATTTTGCAAAAGCAAAACAAAAGAAGGTAACATGCTTATAAAATTCCGCATTCCCCTCATAGAAACAAAAAAATTCATCCTTCAAACACCAAGGTATCAAGAGCAATATGGAAAATGAAAAGCAGGTTGACTAAAAACCAAGACATTGTAAAATAGGTAGGAAGTGAAAACCATGTATTCCACTCTAATTGCATAATTAGCCAGCCGCTTTTCATTTTTATCTATGAATCTCCAAACAAACAACAAAAACAAAACCTCAATACCTGAAATACAAATAAACAGAAAAATCCATCCAATTCTCAAGCATAACTACTAATTCAAATTCATAACATGTGAACAAATAGCTGATATCGTCTTGTCTTCAAACTTTATAGTATCGTTCACCAAAAATAGCGGAGGTAATGCAGAAATTGCTGAACAAGACACTTAGTATCAACTCTCAAAAGCCATTGATATTTCTATAAAACAAACCCACTAAAATATTACACTACACTGAAGTACATTAAGAAAGGTCATACTACATATTACAAATATGAGGTAATATGTAGCTGCACATATTCAAAGTGTTATTTCATTTGTCAATCATGAAGTCTAATAAACTTGTATAAATAAATTGCAATCATATTCTTCCAATGTTTGGGATAAAACTGGTTGTTAGATACATGACTGCCTAAGCCTCAGTACAAAACAGAAGTGTACAGTGTCTTCTCCAAAATAGAATACAAAGAGCCTGAACATGTAAATGTGCAATCAACTTGCATGTGTGCATTTGGATCCATGTGAGAGGCAGTTAAGACTTCAAAAACAAGTATGGCATGATAATACAAATAAGAAAATTAAAAAAAAATCAAACCAACATGTTATCTTGTATGAGATAGCAAGAAGAAGAAATGTATTGCAAAGAAGAACCATTATAAAATGAAAGGCGTTGGAACGATAAATCACAAAAGAAACACATGTTGTCAGTTGCTCTAAATTTCTTCAATCGTAGCACCAGAGATATAAAATAAGCTTTAAGGCAGTAAGAGAAATGGCATGCATGCATTCAAACTTTATTAGCAAAGGTAAAAAGCCTAATATAGCACATTCATGATAGCCAATTCCCAAATGCTCACCCTTTAGGTTTCCTTTAACGCTCAGCCCCATGCATACTAACAATGAACAAGTGACCACCAATAAAGGTGAAACAGGAACAAGTGAGAGGCACACAAAAAGAAGCAATCCTCCGAAAATCAAATTTACTACAAATCACTGCAAACCACTATCTGTATTACACACAAAGACCTGACCATAAAAACTATGATAAAACAAAATCCTATGTAAAGGATCAGAAAAAGGGCTGAATTGAGCCAAAGATCAGGGGACATTCACCTGTTGATGATGCAATGCCTGAAAGACTGCCATAAGCAAGACTAACCGCAAAAGTAGAATCATTGGGCCTACAGTCAATGTGACAATCTTATGATAAATCATTACAACACAAGCATGCCAAGCAAGAGATATTAAATATGATATTGCATATTGACGTGATGGTGATATAGCTTATTTAGCCTATTCAAGGAGTTTTCACCTTTGAGACTGCCACAAAGATCTGAGAGACTCATAAACAAAAAAACTTATCGCTATACTTGGGCCAACACCCTATAACACGCAAGCAGCCTAATTACCATTCAAAGTTAATAAGATGAAGGAAAGAGAATAAGAGATACACAAACAAGCGTACTAACAGTGTTGCTCTAAGTCCTTTGTACGAGCCCAAACACCCTTGTTCTTTGTAGCTCTTTGCTCACCCGAGTATGTTGGAGTTACTTGTGCTGCAAGGCGTATTCTCACAAGATCAAGTGGATATGTGGTAGAGGCAATTGTTATTCCTGTCAACCCACTACCTACAAAGTGCACAACAAGGTCAGTATTTGCATTAATGATAAGTTAGAAAAAATCCATCATTAATCAAAATGTTACTACATGCATCAAAATTTTAGAAATAAGGGGGGAATTTAATTTATGATATAACAAGTGGAAGTACGTCTTAATACCTAGGCAAAAGAATCACTTAAGGAGTTAGCAAGATCAGTTGAGACAACCATTATAGGGTGCCCATGGTTAACAAATTTTACAACAAGAGGACGCATCACAGGTTGTTTTTCCAATGCCTCTTATTCCCCCTAACATGTGGTACCTCCACTGGGTCTCCATAACCATCTCATCAAAGCTTGTGTTAGCATCAACTGAAGTAATTGCAGATCTGACCTGCTGAAGTCCCAAAAGACAACTTCTAGTAACGGTAATATGATTAATTGATTTACAATGTAAAGTTTCATTCTTCTTTATCATCCATTTTCCCTTTCAGGCAATTCTTTAACACAACAATTCAATTCTCTATCCAATAAAAACTTAGACATTCAACAATAGTAATGCAGGAAAAAGAAAACCCACAAAACCAATTGAGCCAAAAATTCAAACTTTATTGAAAATAAAAATAAAAGGGTTACCTTGGAAAAGGACTGTGATGGGTTTTCTCTGCATTGGATAAGAAATTATTCTCATCATATGCCACTTTAAAGATATCAAAATCGACAATCAATCTAAAATCTTGAATATGGATGTGCGTTTAGAGGAAATAAAAATAATAACCAAAAAAACCAAAAGAGATTAATTAAAGAGAATAACGGTAGGTCCATTTGACACCAATGCAATCGAAATGTGAGAATTCAGAGAAATCGATCAAGAATCAGAACGTTGAGGAAAGTTACCGCTATAATGCCGATAAATCTCGAAGTTTTCAGCTTGACTAGAATCAGGAAAATCCATCAGGATATGGAGGAGAAGAGGTAGGAAAGAGAACAAAAACCCTAGAACCTCAAATATCAGCTGCGAATGAACATTATCTCGATTTGGTGATTTGAAGCTAATGAATATCACAGCTTCAATTTCTTCTTCGGTTTCCTCTTCATTTTCGGTCTTCAATTTGTGATTTAAGGGATTTGGTGTTGGTTCTTCTTCGATTTGATGTTGGTTGTTCTTCATTATCCATTTCGAGATTGGACAATTTTTATTCTTTGTCTTTCGGGAGATTTTTTTAGGGAGATTTTTGCTCTTCAATTTAGGGGATTTTGGGGACTTCGGGTTTGATACAAATTGAGAATTTGGAGTTGGGAGTTTGTCTAACTTTGAGTTTTGTTGATTTGGGGTTTGTCCAGATTGGGGTTATATCGCACAAATAGCGACCAGAACTTCATGTGGTCGCTATTTTTAGGACAAAAAACTGTTCCACTTACGGGATTTAGCGACGACACTACATTTAACGACCACATGGCAAATGGTCGTTATTTATATTAAATGTATTGCGAATAGCGATCACACGAAGTGGTCGTTATTTAAAGATCAAAATTTGTGGTCTTTGAATAGTTATTATACTTGGTGTCGCCTTATGGTGCTAAATTTAGCGATCACATCTTATGGTATCTAATTTAGCTATTATTTTGTGGTTTCAATGTAGCAGTTAAATCACTTTTTTTTTTCTCATTTAGCAATCACTTACATACCATTATATGTAGTTGTCATATGTTTGATCAATTTGTGATTACTATTTGGTCACAACATGGTCGTTAATTTCATTTCTACCCCACTAAACTCCAAATGATAGCCAATTGATCATTAAATTGTAACTAAATATCGACCACATTTATGTGGTTTCTAAATCAACATTTTTTTTGTAGTGTACAGTATAAATAGTCTCTTTTCAAAAAAGATAAAGGATAATCAAACATAGAGAGAATGTGATAATAGCTTTAATGAGTTTACTTCTCACCTAATGGCCCAAAAAAGAACAATACAAACACAAAAAAATGTATATCCTGAACTCATATTCACTATGCATCCTACACTTTAATTAAAACTCATTGTTTCACTTAAAATCTAGCACTTACTAGACATGTATGTAGACACTTCCAACACATTTGTACCTAAAACATTTCATTTACACGTTTCACACTTTAAATCTCTTTTTTCTTATTTTATTAATTTTTCTCTTTATTATTATAATTAAAATAAATTGGTGCAATATTTAGCTAATTTAATTTAGATTTTCTATTCATATTTAATTTGATTTAATTTTAAAATTTTATTTTATATAAAAATTAAATAAATTCAATTTGTTAAAAATAAATACACTGATAATTTAAAAATTTAAGATAAATACTAAAATCAAAATAAATATACTTATAAATCAATAACAGTGTGTCTTCAATAAAAAATGATGGACTTAGAGTAATAACAAATGTACATGAAATGAAAAATGATATAACTATATGACAATACTAATGTACTTATAAAACAATAATGATGTACCTTTAATAAAAAAAAATAATGTACCTAGAGTAATAATAATGTACTTAAAAATAAGAAAATAATGTACTTAAAGTACAACACTAATGTATTCACAAATATATCTCCTATATAATATTAATATATTTTTATATTAATATTATGTGCTACGATTTCAAATTAATGTATTTGTCTTTTTATATTAATGTGTTTATAGCACAATATAAATATACCTAATTAATATATCTGCAGCACAACACAAATATATCTAGATATTTAAACAATGTATCTCAATAAAAAAAATAATGGATTTAGAGTAGCAACAATATTTATGATAAAAATATTTATTAAAAATATTGTTATAATTATAAATTATATAATAATATAAATTATAATTATAATTAAATAATATAATATAATATAATATAATTATATATTGTATTAATGTAATTATATATAATACATAAAATTATAATATATAAAAACAAATAAAATTTTTATTTCTTAAAAAAATGAAACAAAAAAAAAAAAAGAAATTGCACAGTTTTTTTTTTTTGGGATCCGCGTGAGACGACAATAAAAAAACGTAAAAAAAATTTTGCCTTTTAGGCATCCAGACCACCAAACTTTGTGGCCCGTGTCCGCCGTATAATTTGCGCAAACACGAGGGCAGACTGATTCTGAAGCAAGTGGGAAAGGGTAGGGGCTCTGTGTCTCCTCTCCTACGGGCTTTGGACCCGTTCTGTATTTGTCCTAATCAGTAACTTTGGAGGCGGAACCAACCAATAGAGATATTAATTAATGAGAGGTGTAAATTTGTTATGGAGAAGCGCAAAACGACTCTTGGGTCAGAGATTACCATTCCACATTAGTTGGCTCAAATTCTCAGTAAGCGTACAGATAATGAACAAACCTGCAAAAGGCAACTTATCATACAAATTGTTCTATATATAAATATATACATTGATGCCTAATGAAAGAGGAAATCTGGAGAAGTTCTTTGCTATAATAGTCCTCATCCTGTGATCCCTTCTCCATGCCAGACACTGTTGACTATGGTTTCAGGGATGCAGCAATCAGTTGGAAGTTCAATCTCATTTTTTATCTCGTTTAGAGTAAAGAAGGTTGCTAACCATGACCAAATTCCTCTACCCATTAACATTTTGAATGGATGCAAATCTGTCCCAATGGCTTCTTAAGAGACGAATTACTCCAATGATCAATCCAGCAACAGAAACACTGCCTGAGATAATGAACAAACCTGCAAAAGGCCCTAGGCTTTGGGTTCCGGAACTGGATTTAGATGCGGATTTTGATCATTTGGAAGATGACAGCTTTTCCTTCTCTAATTTTGTTCCAATTCTCCATTCTGAGTCGAGTATACAATAGCTTCTGATATATCCAAAGCCAAAGAAGAACCCCTCGGAAACACCTGCAAGATGAAAGTAAAAGATGAGAACACAGAAACATACAATGATGCAACTCGACAAGAAAGAGTAGGGAAATTGATGATATATTAATATTACAAAGCCATAACCGCTGAGCTTATATATTGGTCCTGCCAAGGTGAAGCCTTTGCAGTATGCTGATAGGAAAACTCTAGCATGAGGAGTCAACATAAAGGCTGCCTTAATAGGTCCACTTGAAAATGACTTTGCAAAGTCATCCATTGAAGCTATGGTTCTGATGTTCACTGCCTTGAAATTCAAAACTTTCTCTAAATACCAGGCATTGAAGGAATTCGCATCGCTACCAATAGTTGCATTTGAGCTCTTGAGTAAGTCAATGTCCGTTTCGGATGGTTCAAATTAAGGATTTGTTAGAATTGATGTAAGGTTTGCTGTGTAAGTTAAGGTAACAATAAGAATCAAGAATAACCGAGGTACCAGCACGAGACGGGACAATTGACTCCTGATTCTTTCTCCTGTAAACCAGAGAAGATGATATGGTTAGTGAAGCATAATCGAGCATAAATGATCTGTGGTTTATATGCAAGCAGTTCATTTTCTTACTATGTGAAAAGATAACTGTTGAAAAAGCAAACCACAATGATATTCCAACTTGTCTGTTAGGTGGACCGCGAAAATCTTCATTAATTCTATGCTCAAGAGACGATACGACGAAACCAGTGAAAAGAGTCAGCTGCCATTGAAAACCGCCTCTCTTTGCTGAAGGTTTTCAGGAACATCCACGATTGATTCCATTGGTCTGATTTCATGGCCACTACCATTACAAGGTTTGATTCAATATAAGGCTGCGAGAACCGTTGATTCAATATAAGGCTGCGAGAACCGTAGAGACTCATGATTCCTTTTTGTAGTTATTAAAATATCTCCAATGGCTGCATCTAAAGCCTTCCACAGAAGCCAAAAAAAAAAAAAGCGTAAGCAGCAGTTAGTATTTTCCACTACAAGAATGCTTGAAAATGAAAGTGGGTATTTGACGATTGGTATCATTAAGTAAAAAAGAAAAGTTACCTTGTTAGCAACCTCCTTTATCATGTCATCATTAGAGCCAAAGAAAGGAACCATGCTGCCTTCACTGTAAGAAATTTTTCAGGATCTAGTACATGAATTTAGAACACCATTTATGATTAAGCGAAAACAAAATTGTGTACCTGTTTGCACAATAGATCTGAAAGCGGAAACAAGTTGTATATCTCTTTATATGTTGGATTCCAAATTGTTCCGCTCCATTATTCCGATCACTGAAAATAGAATACTCGGATAATAGGTCAAAAGAGTTGAAAAAAGGAGCTAAGTCTTCATCTCTTTGACCTTCTCACAAGACGACTACAATGTATGTAGCAATTAGAGTTTTTTTCATTATGAAGGCAGGAGAGAAGACTTAGCCTATTTATAATAGATTTTAACAGGCCCACCCATCACAAGTCTATGTTAAAATATGCTTACACTGATCGTCTTTCATATCGGCCCACAAAAAATGTCACAAACTCATAACTCAATTGATCACATTTTAATTGGGCTTACCCCAAATCAATAAACTATATTATTCAGTCAATTTTATAAATAATTAAAATAAACTCATAATTAATATTAGCCCACATAACAATTCCAACATTCTCCCACTTGGACAATATTAATTATGATATTTTCATGTTTTAAAAAAGAAAACATTTTTTGAAAACGACTCTCGGACTGAATACGTTAACTCAAGTGTGGTCACACAATTTTAGAAAACATATAGTTTATTGATAAAGTGACATCTCAAACACAATCTTGTCCACATTAAATTATCAATATCGGATCATGTCAATAGTTATGCCCCTTATTGATATAGTACCAATCCATAGTCACAAATATTGACAACTTAATCGACCTGGATTCCGATATGGCAGTGCAGCAAGAAAATAACGCCCACATGTGATCAATACACTATTTTCTTATCAGTCCTCCAAACATTTCTCTTTCACACATGCTCTAATGAGCAAGAGAAATTTACAAGGCTTCACAATAAAGTTGTTATTTCCATTTGGAAATACAATCACAATGTCTTAACCTTTGTTTCCAGAAACACAATTGGAAACTAGCTCTGCTTAAGATAATCACACCAATCTTAAACATATTAACCACAACTTATAGCATGCTATATTTATAAAATGTGCACATACGCAAAACAAACAACTACAAAGCACTCAACCTATATAAATAAATATGAATAAACAATGTAGCAAAATTTTTTTAACTTGAACGTTCAATTACAAGCAAAAAAAAAAAACTCCCACTAACCAAACACATCAAAAGACTCCACAATACCCATATCGCAAACATGTTTCTTGAAAACTATGAGTCTGAGTCCTTTGGTTAGAGGATTAACTAACATCAAATTAGTACTAACTTACTGAATCTCAATGTCTCATTTTTTTACTAAGTCTCTGACTGCAAGATATTTAATCTTCATATGCTTAGAACCACTTGAAATTTTATTGTTCTTAGAGAAGAACACAACAACATTATTATCACAATAGATTCAAAGTGGTCTAGCAATAGAATCAACCACAAGCAAACCAGAAATAAAATTTTTTAACCATATAACTTGTGTACTATCACTATAACAAGCAACAAACTCAGCTTGCATAGTAGAAGAAACTGTAAGTGTTTATTTAACACTTTTCCACAAAATAGCACCACCAGCAAGCATAAAAATATAACTTGAAGTGGACTTCATATCATCTTGACAGCCTGCAAAATCAGAGTCTGAATACCATACCACTTCAAGATCATCCACACACCTATAAACCAACATATAATCCTTTGTCTTTTGCAAGTATCTCATTGTCTTCTTAGCAGCTACCTAATGATCCCAACCAGGATTAGAAAGTTATCGACCAACAACACTAACAATGTATGCAATATCTGGTCTTGTACACACCTGGGTGTACATCAAGTTGTCAACAACACTTGTATAAGGAATATCATTCATGGTTTGTTTCTCAATATCGCTTTTAGGGCATTGTTCCTTACTAAATTTATCTTCTTTTACTACAAAAGTATCACCACTTTTGCAATATTGTATATTGAATCTACTGAGCACATAATCAATATAAGCCCTTTGAGAAAGACACACAATAAATGACGAGACTGCTCACGGTAAATCTCAACACCCAAGATAAAAGATGTTTTTCCAAGATATTTCATGTCAAAAGTCTTAGAGAGCAACTGCTTTGGTCTCACAAATCATTTTTACGTCATTACTAGCCAACAAAATATCATCAACATAAAGAACAAGAAATATAAATTTACTCTCATTGATCTTATGATAAATGCACTGATCAATCTTATTTTCTGTGAAACCATGTGAAGTAACTATCTCAACAAATTTGAGATACCATTGATGAAAAGCTTGTTTAAGACCATAAATAGATTTCTTCAGTTTACAAACTAAGTATTTTTTACCACTTTCATTAAAACCTTCAGGTTGCACCATATAAACTTACTCACCCAAATCACCATTTAAGAATGTCATCTTGACATTCATTTGATACAATTCTAAATCAAAATGAGCAACCAATGCCATAATTATTCTAAAGGAATCTTTAGAAGAAACAGAGGAAAAAGTCTCATTATAGTCGACACCTTCACGTTGTGTAAACCTCTTAGCAACCAATCTAGCTTTAAATTTCTCAAACACGAAAATGGTTCAAACTAGGTTTTCTACTAGTCCACAACTCAAAAGATGTTTTAGGTACCGATTTACTAGGGACATAGTTCAAAATATAAAAGGGCAGTTTTAATAGTTTCACCCCATAAGAATTCAGACAAGTTAGACCTACTCATCATGCTCCTCATCATATCTTTCAAAGTATGATTGCGCCTTTCAGCGACACCGTTTTGTTCAGGACTACAAGGTATGGTATATTGGGCAACTATTCCACACTATTGCAAATATTTGGCAAACTCTCTCATATGTTACCCAGTCTCATTATATTTGTCATAATATTCACCCCTCGATCAAACCTCATAATTTTAATGACTTTTTCTAATTGTTTTTCAACCTCAGTTTTGAAAATTTTAAACATCTTAATAGCATCTGATTTCTCTTCTATTAAGTACAAATAGCCATAACATGAAAAATCATCAATAAAAGTCATAAAATATTTATTGACACAAATAGTAGGTGAATAAGGTCCACTAATATCAGTATGGATAATCTCCAAAAGATTTAAACTTCTATTAGCATCTTTCTCTTTATTCTTAGTCAATTTACCCCTTATACAATCCACATAAAAACTAGATCCTCAAAATCAATAGAAGGAAGAATATCATCTTTCACTAGTCTTCCAATTCTTTCTCTAGATATGTGACTTAAACGTTTGTGCCACAATGAAAAAAATTTTTCTTCAATTAAGGATCATTTGGCCACAACATTAGCTTCACAAAAAATGTATGCAATCTCTTGCATCATCCAAACACAATCTATATAGATTATCGCACAAAACACATTCACCAAACAATTTGAAATCTAAAAAACATATTTGCTCTTCCACTACCAATAGCAAAATGATATCCAATTTTATTTAAAACAGAAATAGAAACCAAGTTTCTCCTCAAAGATGGAGCATAAAAGGTGTTCACTAAAATTAGATAAAATTCATACTCTAATATTAAGCAGATATACAATCTCATCTTAAAATTGAAACATAAATCAAGTTTCAGACTCCTAAGTTTGGTTTGAAGGTGAACCAAATTTAGAATGTAATCCTTTACACTCCCACTATGGTTGTATTTCATACTGGTTCAATGATTCATAAGGGTTTCAGCCTCAACCTTATCGGATACAAAGTATCTATTTTCTACAGCAGCAATAAAAATTTGGTTGTTAACATTAGTGGGCAAACTACTCCTAAAATATTCAGAAATAGTTTTTCTTATAGCCATAAGACTAATACGATTAGATCTCTCCCACTTTACATGTAATTCATCTTCCTTCAATATTACTCGCACAAGTGGGTTTAGCAGACTCATCATCATAAAAAACATATTTTATCTCACTCATTCCCAAAATAAACTGAATGTCCTATTTTCACCTCTTAAAGTTTGTGTTAGCCAAAAGTTCAATAGTTGCAGTACTATTATTGAAACTAAAGGAGATTGATTGCACAAAACAAGAGCATGTATTAGAATTGGACTATATACAAAAACAAATTTATAATTTACTCAATCTAGAAAATTCTGACATCACTACATATTCCCCTTTGGGCCGAACATGCACATGCAATAGAATTTCTAGTTATGAAGCTCACAATCAAGTTCGCACCAGTTTCGAGAAATCTATCCTCTTTGGGCAGACAGACTCTCTAGACTAATGCAACTCTAAGCACAAATAGTTTTATCTCAACAAGCTCTCCCAAAATCAATGCATCTAAGAACCCCCTTTGGGCAGACTATTATATACATTAATTTGGAATTTTCATTCGAACAAGCACTCCCAAAATTAATGCTTCTAATAACCCCCTTTGGGCAGGTCATTATATACATTAATTTGAAATTTTCGTTTCATTTTAACAAACTCTCCCAAAATCAATGCATCTAATAACTCTCTTTGGGCAAGTTATTAAATACATTGATTTGGAATTATCTCTTCGCAAAAATTAAAAATAATTCTACGAATTTCAATGAATGTCTCACTTTGGCGGTAACATCTACATCAACTCATAAAATTATTTTTAATTAGAGATTTATTATAGCCCAATTAAAATACTTACTAGACACAAATATATATTTCAAAATGATACACAAGGTACCAAACATAATATACCTTAGTTTTAAGCACATGATTATTTTCTCATATACGTGCAAAATAAATATTTATTGTCTATTTATTTAATTTTTATCACAAGGTTAATGTCACTAAGTAATAAATAAACAATCAATTATATATATATAAACTGTATAAATATTAATATATATATATATATATATATTAATAATTATTAAAGTAAAAAATAAAGTATGTTATGATGCACATGAATATAAGTTGTTAATGTAAATATTAGTTCACATAAGATAACAACAAGGAATTTGCTTAGATCGGTTGGCTAAGTCATGTATATCCAAGGGGTGCGGTCGTGGGTTTGAAACCCACGACACACATCCCTTTCCCCCTTTTGTTTTGTTTTTTTTTTTTTTTTGTTACAGAATGTCGATTGTCACCGGAACACCCATCATCTCATCACCGATTTCTCTTGGCAACATTAACCCCATCAACAAACCAAGAACAAGCAATCACACACAAACAAGAATCATGGTTTAACACACTGTTTTCCCTTTGTGTTTCATCACAAAATCTTCATCGGAAAAAACACGGTGCCGGTCTGTTTGGCCGATTGCGTTTGCCCAAAATCAACACCATCAACGCAAACCCATAAGAGCAAAGCACAATAAATTCATTCTTTAATATCATGAATACCAAAAAACAAAATCACAAAAGGGAAAAAAAAACTCTTTGTGATCGATGGCAGTACAAAACCCAACCAAGACAAGCAATGCTTTACCAGGTGAAACGCGAGGAAAAAGTTGCTTCGAAAAGGCTAAACCTGTTCATTTTGCCTCATCAAAAACAAAAAAAAGGCTAAACTTGTTCAAAACTTCACCTGAAGCACATGGGATGAGGACATCACATTCATGTACCAACAGCTCACTAGGATCCATAGGGTCTCTACCATGGAAATTTACCAAATTGCCATTGGATCCTTTATGCCTAATCAATTATGGTATATCAAGTCCTTTTGGGTTCTTGACTGCACCAATAATGTCGTTGATATCCAAGGATGTATATATCCTTTCAAATTCTATTGTTTTTGGTTATTTTTTTGGGTTTCTTTGACTTGCGTCTCTTGTTTTTGAGAAGAGAGTAAGGCCTCTTCAGATTTTGGATGGGTGATCGAGGGAAATTCGCACTCTAATCTACTCGCACAATAGACTGGAGGAGTTTCAACCACAAGGGTCCCATATTCCTAAAGAACTTACTATTTCTATTAGCCATCGTATTCAAGCCTCACAACCAAAACCAAACAGAATCCCAATCGACCCTCACATCCTCGGTTTTGGATGCCGACTTGAATGCCCCGGTTTGTCCCTTTTTTTTATTATTATTATCAATAGAAAATATTTAGGGTTCTAAACCATGTACAATTTCATGCACTGATACCACATGTAAGAAATTTTTCAAGATCTAATACATGAATTTAGAACATCATTTATGATTAAGCGGAAACAAAATTGCGTACATGTTTGCGCAATAGATCTGAAAGCGAAAACAAGTTGCATACCTCTTTACACGTTGAATCCCACATTGCTCCGCTCCATTATTCCGATCACTGAAAATAGAATACTCGGATAATAGGTCAGAAGAGTTGAAAAAAGGAGCTAAGTTTTCCTCTCCTTGACCTTCTCACAAGACGACTACAATGAGTGTAGCAACTAGGGTTTTTTTCATTATGAAGGCAGAAGATGAGACTTAACCTATTTATAATAGATTTTAACAGGCCCACCCATCACAGGTCCATGTTAAAATAGGCCTACACTAACCGTTTTCCATATTGACCCACAAAAGATGTCACAAACCCATAAATCAATTGATCACATTTTAATTGCGCTTACCCCAAATCAATAAACTATATTATTCAGTCTGTTTTATAAATAATTAAAATAAACTCATAATTAATATTAACCCACATAAAAATTTCAACATTCACAGCAGCTCCAAAAACATTAATTGAGAATCCGCTTATGGATGTGATATTTTGGCCATCATCGTGCTTTACTTTCACAAACTGTGTGAATGTGGATCTAGCAGGTATTGCAATTCTCAGCTGTTCCCCTCCATTATTTACATCATCCGCACTCAAGAATGTGACTGTATTTAAGACTAGAAGCATGGAATAAAAGAATGCAAGAACACTAGCCATTGTTCTTACAGAAAGAAAAATAGTTGTTCCTTCGTATAATATAAATAAATGTTCAAATGCCAATGAATCAATGAGGATTAGCTTTGGTGGCGTGGAGGTTCAGGTTCCTGGAAAGCTGCCAGAAATTTCGTATATTTCTTTAGGTCAATGTTTTGGTACTTGCCTGGCAAAATCTTGCAAGAGTCAAAAGAGGTTCATGAGGACACGCTATTGCGTCAATTACAGCGCCAACAACCAAATTCATTGTTCATTAAAAAGCATATCCAATGCCTGCGAGCAATACTTCCCATGATTTCGATTGCAATCATGCAAATTATCCGATAAATCATAAGATTCTCCTGTCTATTTCACTGCATCATCTAAATCATCTTTGCGTGTCCTCAATGTTACATAAAAAAATTCGAATAGCATCATATATAACCATAGCAGCCACTTTCATTGCTAAATCAGCGTTTTTTTAAATTGGACACATCAATGAACTGATTAGCTGATCAGTTTTAAATTTAGTCAGTCCGATCAATCTAATTGATTTAGTTAATTATTTAATAATAAATAAAATTTTAAAATATTATTAAAATAAATTTGAAAAATAAGAAAAAATATTTTAAAATATGTAAATATAATTTAATAATTAAAAATAAAATAATGTTAAAATCAATATAACTTAATTAAATTGATTATTAATTCAATTTTCATTTTTTTCATATCAATTGGCCCAATCTGCTTTCAAAGTATTGACTAGAACACTTACAATAAATACGGAAAAAGTCACTTGCTGGTAGAGAATAATTTGCCCAAGCTTAAGGATACAATATAAAGTAAAACTTCTCTAAATTAATATTTCAATAATTAATAACTTATAAAATTTAATAAAATTTCAGTTAACCGACTGTGTTTCATATATAAAAATTAATATTTTTATTATTTAATAATTAATATAAAATACCAAAAAAATTACTAAGAGTATTAATTAACAGAATCAGTGTTTTTTACAAAATCATTTATATACAATATGAATAAGATTTGAAAGGTAAAGTAGAAAAATACATGAATAAATAAATTTATAATAAGTCTCTTTGTACCCTTATATTTAATTTTTTGAAAATATAAATCATTTTTATAACTATCTTTTCTTGAAAATATATATAAATTTATTGTAATTCTCAACAATAAATAATAGAATTAATAACTTGAATATATATATATTAGTAACCTCCACTAATTAATAAAAAATTTGACAAGAAGTTTTGTTGAATACTTTTATGCTGCAAATGTAATAATGGTAGGTATGCATACTGCATTAGCCAATAACCTTGTTCTAGTTAGCCTTCCGTCTGAGGAACGAAGCTTCTCCTTGCCTTAAGTGAAAAGTAAGTTTTTGGCTCAAATAAAATTCCAAAAGATTAAATCAGACAAAATTGAAAAGAATAGAGGTTGTGTTCTAACCCAATTGGATTCCGGTGAAACCGGGTCCTGGTTTTCATGGAACGAGGATATGCTTGATTATAGGCATGACAACACTATGGGAATCAAGATAGATATTCAGAAAGCTTTTGATTCCGTGAGTTGGGATTTTATCATCTCTGTTTGAAAGGCCTACACCAACTAGAATTTCAATCTCGCTTCAGGGTAGTCCTGCTATATATATATTGATACATGTTTCCTCAGGTTTAGCAACAACCTCTTGATGTATTAGATTTCTAATGTACATATATTTTCTTTATTTAAAAACATATACACAGTCTGAGAGAATTGCTTCTCACTCTAATGGCCAATTTGTTCTTCCGTATGATTTCTTGGATGCTCAAGGTTGGCCTTCTCATCATTTTATTTATTTATTTATTAGTTGCATCTAATCATGTTGGTCCCTTCCATTGTCACAATCTTATAAGTCTTCTCCTTCTCTTCGTGAATGGCCATATAGAATATGTATATATGGATATTTATGCATTCATATGCCTGTTTACAGAATTTTATATTGTTTTATTTTTTTTTTAAACATGGTCTAATACTCTTTCAATCATAATTGATCTTCGATCATTAATTATTAATAGATATACATTTAGTATTGTTCTCTCTCCACCTCTCAAATTGGTATTATTAAAAACTTCCTTATTTTCCAATGGTGACATTTGTCATCATACATCTCAACATATGGAGACAACGCCCCCTTTTATACAATCCTTGGTTAACCACGATTCATTAATTTTACCAAGTTAAGTCCATTTCCCTTGTGAATCATTTTCATCTACTGCCATTGCTAAGCCATCTAATTATTTTTCATATAATTTGTCAAGTATTGCAATGACTCTTATTAAATCTATTCACCTTTGCTAATAATTATTATTAGATTTTTCTCTTTTAAGTTATTAAGTGATAGTATTCTATTAACAAAATATATTTGTATTATATTATAAACTCTTTCAATTGTTCATAATATTAAATTAATTTTTTCAAATTTTAGTCTTCGATTCTTGATATGATTCTATTTAGTATATTTAATGATAATAATGCGAATGTTATTTAAAATTCATTTGTTTTTATATAAGATCAAGAGATTAGATCTATGATTGATTATCGAAATAAATAAAGAACTAAAAACATTCAATAAAAAAGACTTATTTCTATACTATTGTGCAAATTTTTAAATTATATATATAATTTTACTAAAATAAAAGTTAATTAAAATAATAAATAATTTTATATATTAATAAAATTATTAATTAAATACTTAAAATTATACTAATATGATATCGTAGACGATACGATAGAGTTGACCAAAAGTCAATGATACGTGGTTAATTAAAATCAACATTTTTCTTCACTTGGTTTTGGAGCATTTCTCAGCACTGAATATTGATACCTTTAATTCAACATTAGATCTTTTATTTTTTGAAATCCTGGCTGAACTACAGGCCAACCTCACTGTGATTTTCTTGAATTGGAGCTTGAAAAGCACAACATAAAAATTAAAGAAAACAAAAATTACACAGGCGATTACACAATACCAAACGAGCACATGGTCCAAATATCTTCTGCGAACTATAGGAAAAATATGCATGGATCCAAGCGATTACTTCATTTTATCACACCAGTACCTCTCTTTTCTTACTCATGAGATAAGGGGGTCGTATTGCTGTCCTTCTTCCAGTCCTTTAGAAACGTTCTTGGTAGGTTTGGCGTTCCTGTAAATACCATACAGCACTAGCTGCGCTGTTCCAAGAATAAATCCAACCCCATTTGGCACCTGTACATCAAATACTACGTTATAAATTAATTGCTCTTAACTAAACGTGATTGGTTCCAATTCTAGACTGATAATCAAATTGAAAAATCGATTATCTTAAAAATTTCTGATCCAAACCTTATTAAAAATTGGTTCAGTTCAGAATTAATAATTTTAGATTTTGATTCGATTTAATTTAATTTTTTTAATTTGATACTATATATATAGAGAGAGAGAGACATTAGTCTATGTTAAGATTTACATATTGTTTATCTTTTATTTTTCTTTAAAACCCAACTTTTTAATTAGGGATTATAAAGTATCTAGCCTATATATAATCTGATGTAATATATGGTCATCCAACAACAATTTTTGAATTATGGGGTAAACTGGAGAAAACTGATAGATTAGGGGGGCTTTTGGTATTATTGCAATTTTCTATTTCCTATTTTTTGTTTCAATTTTTAAAAAATAAATATTAAAACATATTTTTAAGATATTATTTTTTTATTCATTTCATTTTTATTAATAAATATTTTAAAATTAAAATTAAAATCATAAATTCTCATCTTAAAATTTTATTTTTTATTTTTAAAAAATAAAAAATAAAAAGTGATACTAAACATGAAATTTTTTTTTTTTTTGGGTTTTTCATTTTAAGACGTCGACCCATAGATGTCATAATATTAATAACTAGAAAAAAAACCAAATTATATTTTAGTTTATGTTTTTTCGCTCTCTTTAGTTAATTATTAACACCAAACAATACATATTGAAGATCAAAACATACCCAAATCATCCAATCCAATATGGATTTTTTTTTTTTATATAGCTAGAAAGGAAGCTTGTTTCATACTCGGTCACTATTTGTACCGGACTGGACCCATAACAAAATTGTCACATTTATGATTTCCCATCTCACTTTTTCTTTTTTTTTCCTGGTCAACGATCACAACTGGGGATGGAGGGTTGAACCTGAGTTAGTAACAAGGGAAGATGCGGATAAACCACAACTCCACTACAACCATCACTACAGCCTGTCTCAATCGACGGTCAAGTGTATCATTATTATAGTGGAACCAAGAAGAAACTAAGGTAAGGAGATAATAAACTTACTCCAAGAAAAATATCATGAGTTACTAAGGCATAGAGACCCCAAATCGCTCCGTTCAAGAAAAGTAGAAGTGAGAGCAAGAACGGCATGAACTCCACACTCTTTGTCGTCACCACTGTTTTCTGAAACGACACAACAATACAATTAACCATACGAAAAATCTTCGTCACACAATCAATCATTAGTTCTTCATCAAAATGTCATCCAATTGTACAAAATAATTGACCAAACCCATATACAAAAACAGTGAAAGAAAAAAAATTCAGTGACTGTCCCAAAATAAGAAAGGAAAAAAAATCAGTGACCATCAACCACATAAAAAAAACTGAGACCACAAACTCTACTCACCATGATAGATAGGGGGGAACCATACATTACAATACTAAAACTAGCATTCAAGATCCCTGCTGCACTTATCCTCGTCTCTCCATGCAAACATAGCATAACGACAAGAACTGCCGCTCCTAGGAATCCCACATCCAACACCGCAGCAAGAATCGCTGTTTTAACCTGCGACCGATTTTGCCAAAAAATTAATTCACAGTATAATTTTCTACCCCCAAAAAAATGGGTTTATGTAAAGATATGTACCCTCATTTTGTGTGGTGCATATATAAGGAAAAGAATCACGAAAATGGTTTCGACCAGAACACCAAATCCACTAACGGTGGCAACAAGGTAGGCTCCTGGCTTTACAAGCCCATAGAACATCATTAAAGATGCATTTAGCAATATACACACATATGGAAGACTCTCAAAATCCTCCGTTGATCGGTGCTTTATTATTCTCCAAAATGTTGGACTGCATAATTATCCACCAATTAAGTCAGTTCTTATTTAGACTAGATTAATTAAATACTAATGAAATATAATATGCATAAATACACATCAATGGATATTAGGTTGAAGTGAAGAGGTTACTCACACTGGAGAAAGGAACATGAGAATTGAGATTACATTGCCTGAAACAACAGAGAAGAAGTATGTATGAGAGAGAAAGAAATGGAATTTTGGTTATACCAAATGAAACAAAATTGGAAAGACATGTGGTAGAAAAGAAGATGAATAAATTTGCTTACCAGTGATTCCGACAATGACTTTTAAGATTTCCATTTTCTTTTCTTTAACGGTGACGAACTCTCCGGCCAATTGCTTGTCAAGAGACTGCTAAATACTGGGTTGGATGTAGTTCTATAGAGATACAGAGAGGCGTTGTTGATAATTGTTGGGGTAAGCCAATGGTGATTCATAGTTACAAATTTTAAAATTTATATAATTATTTATGCATATTTTATTGAAATTTAATAATTTAATTTTGTGTCAATCAAAGGTCGAATTATTGACTGGATGACTCAATTGGTCATTCAAATCATTTATGGTTCATCAATCAATTTTATATAATTTTCTCTTTTTTAATATCGACAGTTTTTCTTGCAGATTGATTATATTTATACATTATTAAAATAATTATTAAATATATAAATTAAATAAATTTTATATTTTTATTTTTATAAATAAAAAGAATTAACTATATAAAATTATAAATAATTAAAATTTTTTAAAATACATATAACATAACTTTTTTTAAAAATATAATTTTTTATTAATTGAAAATAATAAAAAATAAATTTAAAAATTAAATAAGAGTTATATAAAATTAACAGTAAAAAATAAAAAAAAATATTTTTATCTTTTATCATCAAATTATCATAAATTTTAAATTAAAATAATAATTAATTATATAAAAATATGATTCATCCAATTAAAATTTATAATTTAAGATTGTTATTATTAATTTAACAAAGTTTTGTACCTTTTCATATTTATAAAAATTTTGCTAATTAGTCATTTTTATAAACACTATAGTGTAGATTTTAGATATCACAAATTTTAAAAGTAAAATAATAATTAATATTATAAAAAATATTATCTATCAAATTATATTTAAATTATTATTGTCAATTTAAAAAATTTTATACCCTTTTATGTTTAAAAAAAACTCTAATTAACCACATACATATATATATATATAATCTTAATTTTAAATATTTGAAAAAAAAGTAAGATTAATTTAAGGATATAAACATCTTTATTTATCATTTCAGTTATTTTAATAACCACAAATTTTTAAATTTTAATTTTATAAAAATATTATATATTCAATTAAAATTTATAAATTAGTATTATTATTTTCAATTTAAAAAAATTATATCCTTTTATGTCTAAAAATTTTTTTTCTAATTAACTATTTTTATATATAGTATAGATAATATAGTATATATAGATAAATGATATTACTTTAATTTTTTAAATAGTTAAAAAATAAAATAACATTAACTTAAAGATATAAACATTTTTATTTATTATTTAAATAGTTATAAAATTTAAAAATTTAACTGAGAATTAGTTTTATAAAAAAAATATTATCAATTCAATTAAAATTTATAGTTTAAGTTTATTAGTGTCAATTTAAAAAAAATATCTATATCCTTTTATGTTCAATAAAAAAAATTTTAATTAGTTACTTGTATATATAGTATAGATAATATAATATATATAGATAAATTATATTATCTTAATTTTTTGAATAGTTAAAAAATAAAATAACACTAACTTAAAGATATAAATATTTTCATCTATTATTTAAATAGTTATAAATTTTAAAATTTAACTGATAATTAGTTTTACAAAAAAATATTATCAATTCAATTAAAATTTATAATTTAAGTTTATTATTGTCAATTTAAAAAAAATTCTATATTCTTTTATGTTTAATACAATTTTTTTTTAATTGGCCACTTTTACATATGGTATGAATATTAATATATAATTTACTTTTGATTTAGATAAATCTAATAAAAAAAGAAAAGATAAAAGTGTTTGATGAGTTCATAAACAATATGAGTTGCAATTTCATTGTGACCTAATTATTTAGTAGTATTTTAGAGGTTAAAATTAGATCATAAAATTTTAATAAACTATTCATAGTAATTAAATTACTAAATTATAAACATTTCAAAAGTCATAATCATAAACAAATTATGATTAAAACTCAATAATCATTAGTATAATTTATCTAATAAAATTGATTTGAAATATACTATAATGATAAATTATCAGATACACCTAATACACAAAGAAAATAGTAAATATTCCTTCCAAAAAAAAAAACATAAACTTGATAATAATTTTTCTTCGGTAATGTATATGGTTGAGTAGTTAATTGCCAATATTATATTGATAGCTTTCTTTCCGCATTCTGTTCCTTATTTCTCTGGTTTTTGCATCTTGCAACAATCAACTTTGGAAGCGAAGCGGCCATCGGTGGTCATGTGGCTACCTCCTTTCTTTCTC
This sequence comes from Omphalea diandra, assembly GCA_949677035.1. Taxonomy (NCBI): domain Eukaryota; kingdom Viridiplantae; phylum Streptophyta; class Magnoliopsida; order Malpighiales; family Euphorbiaceae; genus Omphalea; species Omphalea diandra. Next base: position 32,105 of record CATIWR010046834.1, on the reverse strand, counting down.
CAGTTGTGTATATATTCTAGTTTTCTTTTTGTTATTTATGTGTTGCTTTGGTTGATTTTGATTAGAGTTATATTTTCTTTATTTTTGAAATTTTTGCTATGAATGGGATCCATTCTCTTATCTATCAGCTTGTGTCTGATGTGTTTTTTATTAATGTATTTGAACTCAAATATATATATATATATATATATACACTAAATTTTTATTTTAATTTCAAATGCTATTGAAACTTCTGTAGACAGAATTAGATACAATAAATTTAATTAGAAATTTTATTGTAATTAATATATCACAAAAGATATTTAAATTTAAAATTATTAACTTTTTGTGTCGAGATTGATCAGAAGATCTAATAGAGTGTGCTATTATAAGAAATGAAAATATTTTTTTTCTTATTTATATTATTTAAGAAAGACATTTTAATCATGGACGAAGATAAGGATTCAATGTAGAAAAGAAATTAATAATTGATGAGTTTTTATAAAATCTGGAAAAATTTGAACGCTACTCAAAAAAAGATAAAGAAAAAACATTATTTGATTCAAATTATTTAAGAAAATATCCTCTTGTTTTCTTCCCAGCATCCCGTTTTGCCACTCGTGTAACATAATTCATACTAGTCAAAATAAAATCTTAATATTTATTACTTAATTACAAAAACAAAGAATTATAATTTAAAATTTTTAAATTAATTACTGCATTTTAAGTTGTTCTTTTATTTTTATTTTTTTTTTTTTGAGAATAAGGTCTTTTACATCTTTAAATTGTTAGAATCTAGCAAATATGGAGTTTAATATATCTCTGTGATCTTTATTTAAAATATACTTTTTATAAAACACTAATAATGAGTGCGAAGTTTTTTGCAAAAATAAGTTTTGAGTAAAGATCCCAAAAATATATATATTAGAGCTTCATGTTCATTAAACTCTAATGATTTGAAAATACAAATTACAAACTAATGTTTAATAGTTAATTTTAATTTTAAATTATAATTCTTTATATAACTATGACTATGAGTCGAAAATATGATCATCATTATTTGATATCAACATAGAGAATTTATAACTCACAAGTCCCTAATTTTAAAAGGTGATGATGAATTAAAAATAGTAAATTGATTCAGCAATTAAAATTTTAAAGGTATTTAAATTTTTAGAACAACAACGCCAAAAACTAAACCAGGAGTTTCAATCTTTTAGATAAAAATATGTTGTGACATGACATTTTATTGATTTTGTAAAAGTAAAATAGTAGAAAATTGCCTTTTTTAAAAAAAAAAATCCAAATGGGATGTAATAAATTGAAAATAAACGATAAGGTAGCACATGGAGTCAAATAAAAGGTTATAGATAATTGGCCTTTTTGCAAAAAGTTCAGTAATGAATTTATGAATTTAGTCAATAATTCTATATAAAAATGAAAATGGGACCCTTAATTTTTTTTTATTTTTCAATTTTTAAAAAAATTTAGATTTAATGAGATTCGAATGTTAAAACCCTAATTTTGATATCTCTATAACCAAATAAATCACAGAATCGCTTCTTACCTCTGCTGAACTGAATCGTGCATCACATGCTTTTAGGCCATCCAAATGAACTTTCTGTTATAATTATTTTTTCCCCTATTTTATTATTATCATTTGAAAAATTTTTCCGTTTTATAAGCCCTCTCTTTGCAACTGACGATTGTAAATCACGGCATAAATGTTGGAATCTTTTTTACCTTAGAATAGAGAAGGGAGTTTTAAGCAGGACTGAAATCTTAAATTTTGTATTTGAGACAGCTTTTGTGCTGAACTTTATTAGTGAATAACTAGTTGATCTCGACTCCAAACAAATAAAATTAGAGCAATAATGATGCTGAAAGAATACTGTTGTTGACTCTTCGATTACGATTGAACACAAGCTTATGATTCGATTGGCATTATCTTCGAGAATTTATGATGGTGAGAATCGAGAGTTGAGGTGAAAACAGAGAATCGGTTTTCTGGGTCTGAAGAATTGAAGTCTCATACGCCGTCGTTGAATATGCAGAGTCGGAAAATCAGCGAGCGTGTTTCGGGGCCGAGTTGGACTAGTGTCCAAGTGGGCGAAGGAGAGAGAGAGAGGGGCTGCTGTTTGAATTGCAAGGCGAGAGGATTGAGTTGCATATTGATGGTGGTTGTGTTCTTGAGGCGAGAATTTCCCCGTTAGACATTTGCCATCCTGACTCAAACCATTGGGGATACCGTTCATTTCGTTTTTCGTGGGACAACTCCAAGCAAGAACCAGCAACACTGATCTTTATTCTTCGAGGCTCGTATTTTTAAAATGAAATGAAAAACTGTAGAAATGCTAATTTTGACTTTTTATAGTTATTTGTTTTCCAGTCTCTGAGCAATATCTGCTTGAATTAGAGCGGTCATCTTCCTTTTCCACGCAAAGATCATCTGCTAAATCCTAGAGGTTAAGGTAAAAAATGATCAGTTGCCGTCTTCCAATTCAGCATTACATATACTTGCACGTCTCAAGTGCAATGCACCGGCCTAAGAGCATGACCCGATTCTGCGCGTCATCAGCCCGGAAGAATTCAAGTACTACATACCCGCATAATTTTATAAATGGCCCCAACAACCGGCCATCTGGTTTCCAGGTTACCCTTTCAATCACTAGCTACGGCAGCATCGATTCAAATTGCTGTTTGCTCTCAATACATCGTCTCCAAGAAGGATAGTTACGTAAAAGTTGGCTCATTACTCTCAAACCTGTTTCAGTTCATAGTCATTCTTGTATATAGACATTCCAATTTAACCATTTGAAGTAATGATTATCGATTTATCATGACTCAGTGACAGATACATATTAAAAAAAAAAAAAAAACCCTAGAGGATTCCGGTATCCAACTAAATCTGACCATATGTAGATGTTATTATCAAAGCTCCCATTTCTTCGGTATTTCTTATTGTCTGCATTTTTCCATGTCATATATTATTATTACTAGCTAGCATTGGAGAACAGAAGACCAAGAGAATTCAAGAAAAATGTGAACCGTTGCCCAATACGATGATCACATTAATCTTACAACCGAGACTTAGCTTGCTCCACTGGCAAACTCTGCAAAAGGACAGTACAAACATTATTAGTGATGCAACAGAAATTTGCAATTCATTCAATTCAGTGTAGCAGAAAAAGATATAGCTTGTAAACTAAAGACAATTTGCTCGATGGTCAGACTGAGGCCACCACAAATGTGGCAAAATATAGCGAACTTATCAGGGCCTATGGATCCCATTTAGATGATCAACCCTGTCTCATGTTTTCAGATCGATAATTTTGTTGAAATAAGTTTTGCAATGGTAGTCTCTCCTTCAAGAAGGTTGAAGGCTCACAAAATTAGATAGGTTGACTATTCTGTGTAATTTGCCTTAGATTCTACCACCACTGAAGGTTTTACCCCCGAACCAAGTTAAGGTAACTAAATTAACTCAAATTAGAAAATGAATTACCTATAACTTAAGCTATAAAAGTAAAAGTCCTAGACAAGCTGTACATCCTATAGGCATAACAGCACTCTTGAAGAGCAATCCTTCTGGTACATCTATTTGCTTGTTATTCCCACTATAAATTAAGAAACTCAATTTCAAATATCTCACCAAAGGAGCACCCTTGGCAGCTCTTTCAGCCAAGAAGGCACAGGGCTTGAAGAATTCTCCATAGATCTTTGACCACTCCTCCAATCTTGAATAAATATATTTAGATCCAAGAGAATCCGCCCAGAACAAAATACCTCCCCTGGTGCAAATAACATCAATCAATTAAACCAATAGTCTAAAGTTTGGAGGGAAACTTGAAATCCCTACAATGAGTAAAAATCACAAACCTGTAAGGAGGAAATCCCATTCCCATGACGGAAGCAATGTCAAGGTCTGCAGCTTTAACAACAATTCCTTCAGCAAATACTCGACAAGCTTCATTCACTACAGGAAAGAATATCCTCTCCACAATGTCTTTCTCGGGTAACTTTGCAAGCTGCATCAAGATTAATCCACACAATAATGAATGAGAGAAAAGTATTTGGTACTTCGTATATTAGCCTCCTTTGATATTTGCAAGACAATACTTAGTAGTTTTCAGCATTATGTATACAAGTCCAACATTAAAGCTTAGGAAAGCAGGTAAAGAACAATAACTTGTTATAAATTGTTCTATATAGTTATAAACAGCAAATGAGACAGAAAGACACCTTAGGGTCAATGGCAACACCAGAAATGCTTCTTGCCTTCTCAATGTATTTCCTTAATTTAGGATCTGGGCTAGCTTTACGCTTATTATCATACAGATAGAACCCCTTGCGAGTAGCTTCACCTGTAACAATCACATGATACATGTGATACTCAAACACACAACAGTTCTTCCACAATTGCTATTCAGTAGGTAAATAATCAGCAATTAAAATTCTACCTTTACTTGCATTTATGTGGAGGAAATTCCTAGAACAAGAAATAATACCTGCTCTCTTGTCCTCTTGCATTAGTGGGATCAGCATTGATTTATAGGTTCGCTCGGGGAAATTCTCTTTAAATTGCATCGCGGTTGCAACTGCCACGCCAAAACCAACTAGATCCGCCAACCTGCATCAAGAAATCAAGAAATAAACTATTAAACCTTGCTCAGCGAGATAGATCAGAAAACCTATGCAGCATTTTTTTCTCTCGCTGAATGTGAGAAAAACAAAATCATGTTTTTTCTAATGTGGAGAGTACCTGAATGGGCCCATTGGCATCCCGAATTTTGTAATTGCCCTATCAATATGATAAAGCTCCGTTCCACGTTCAACTAGCAAAATAGCAGCTTGTGTGTAAGGGAAAAACATCCTGTTAACAGCAAATCCGGTGCAATTACCAACCACGACTGGAGTCTTTCTTATTTTCTTTCCAACATCTAGTAAATCCACAATTGCTTGGGGAGTCGTATAATTGGTACGGACAATTTCCAAAAGAGGCATGACATGAGCTGGACTGCAGCCGAAGCACAAGTTAAGGGTTGCGCAAAAGGAAATTGAAATTGAAGGGCAAATACCTACAATCAAATGAATAAGAAGGAAGAGGACAAGAGGAGAGGAAGGAAAAAGACAACTTTGCAGTTGATAATACCTAAAGAAATGGGCTCCAATTATCCGATCCTGGGAACAGGTCTTCTGGCCAATCAAGTTCAAATCAATTGTAGAGGTGTTGCTTGCAAGTATGCAATGCGGTGGACAACATTTTTCAAGATCAACAAAAATTTGTTGCTTCAAAGAAATATTTTCAATAACAGCCTGTTACAAGCACCAACAACAAATGATAGAAATTAAACTTGATTAATTTCAGAGAAAAGAAAATTAAAAATGTTAAACCAAAACAAAATATACTCCATATTACCTCTATGACCATATCCACATCTTTAAAGCTTTCATAATCAAGAACACCCTTAAGAAGAGAGAAGGTTTTTTCAAACTTCTCTTGAGACATTTTCCCTTTCTTGACACGACTTTGCAGATTGGCTGGAAAAAAAAATGGAGTATTTCTCACAAACATATAACTTCGAAAAAGTATAACAAAAAATAATAAATGAGTTACGAGATAGCTAAAGACAAGCTAATATTTTAGAAGAAGGACAAGGCCTTACCTCTCACTCTATCAATCCCTGCTTGTAAAAATTTTTCATTTACTTCTTTCAGGATTACTGGATAATTACTAAGGATCAGTGCAGTTGCAATTCCAGAACCCATTAGTCCTCCACCAAGTACTGCAACCTTATTCACTTGTCTAGGCATCAAACCCTTGTCAGTAATTCCAGGAACCTGGTGGAAATTAGAACACAAAGAATTAATGACATTGCTTGGTAAGAATATGGACGATCATGATGGTAAACACCGAGAAAACACGGCAACTCCTAGGAAGTAACTGGAGATGAACATCCAACAATTCCAAAAGTGAAATTTTAGAAAAAGAAAAAAAAAAATCAACCTTTGTGGTTCCACGCTGAGCAAAAAAGATGTGGACCAAGCTCTTGCAGGTCTCAGAACGCACAAGTCTCTGAAATTCTTCAGCCTCCTGCCAACATCAGAAGTGTTGTTATACAGTTGCCTATGAGCTAGAAATGCGAAAAAGAAAAAAGAAAAGCGAAAGTGAGAGTGAGAGTGAGAATGAAAGTCAAAGTGAAAGTGAGAAAAAAAAAATTATCAAAACATTTAAGAACCTTCCAGAGTCCAGCACGAGGACCAGAAACTACGCCCTCTTCGACAACATCAATGCAAACTAATGGATGTTTGAGATTGGGAGCCTTCTTCCGAGCTTGTGCTCTGGCAAACTTGAATATCTCCCTTGCCTCTCCAAGGGAATCCAACTTGTCAGTCTTGTAAAGACTAGCAACCCATGGCTTCCTACATTCCAAGATATTGAGGGCCCATCGCCGAGCAGAGTCCACCAACTCTCTTGGTGAAACTACAGCATCTATAAGACCCAAAGCATGAGCTTCTTCCCCTTTAACTGGTTTAGATGTCTACATCGAAATAGGAGAGAGAGACATTTTAAGACAATCTAGCTACCATCTAAACCTATGGAAGTCGCAACAACCAAGCTAAATAAAGAACTAGCTGGACATACCAGCATCATTTCAAGGGCCTTCGATATACCAACAAGACGTGGAAGTCTCTGTGTTCCTGAGACAATTCAGATGCAGAAAGATTCACAGTTAGGAAGAAATCCTCTTCGTAAGCATGAAATTCAACGAAAAAGTTTCATATTGGATATTCATATCATTTATTAACAAGATTGATGATAAGAAGTTAAATAAAGAAACTACATATAAAGAAACTACATCAAACAGACACGGATTTATGATTTTAGTTTCCGTAATATTATTACTCTCTCTCATATGATAACCTGGAAATCAGTTTGGACTCATTTGACCCAGCCCCATCTTTGCCATTCACTTTGCCCAGCTCATAACCAGTCCCTCTCATATTTCCCTCTCCAATTTTCCTTCCCCACAAACATAGTACCAGAACGAATTATCTGGTCTATATCATCTATCCAACTCTAATTCTTTGAGCAATATGATTTTACCATCTCCTCTGCAGAATTTATGTAAGGTATCCACAAATACACGTTCAAATCATAGCCACTTGTATACCAAAATGTACTATTTCCATCTTGATAATCAAAATGGCTATATGATATTATAATTTATAACTACACAGGCAAAATAAGAACAAATTATAATGCATTTCAATTGTTACAAAACACACGTGCGATGAGACATTCGACATCGGAGAGAAATGTATTCCAGAAACCTTTCAAATACAAGGAGCATTATGATCCCACTGGCATACCTCCAAATCCAGGAATTATTCCAAGTTGAAGTTCAGGAAGGCCAAATTGCGCAGTAGGGGTTGCAATACGTGCATGGCATGCCTGACAAAATAAATCCATTAAGTTAACTAAAAAAATCAATTAGAAAGTTTAGGTTAGGAAGATATAGCAATAAATACCATTGCTATTTCTAATCCTCCACCTAAGGCAAGGCCATCGATCGCAGCAACTGAAGGCTTTCTTGCAGCTGGAAGCCAAAGAAGCCAGTCAACTAGTCAGCATACACCACTGTAAAAATGTTTTATCCATAACAAATGACGATTAAACAGAAGCAGCACCTTCTACAGTATCAGTTAGAATCTCCACAGATATCAAACCAGGCCTCGCATGATCCACTGAGGAAACTAAAAACAAAAAACAAAAACATTAATTAAGTTGCAATCACACATTACTAAAGCATAAGACATGTATGCCACATTATGCACACCTTTTCCCCCTTGAATTTCACCAAATGCACTAATATCGAATCCACCAGAGAACTTCCCCTTTGCACCTGACACATTTACATCACATTTAGCTCCTAATAATAGTAACTCGTTCAAATTTTGCATAAGTAGCAGCTTAACACTTACCAGTAACAACAACTGCCTTGACATCATCTCTTCTTAAGGCTTGATCATAACTTTCTTTCAACCTGTTTAGCACTGTGTTAAAAAACCAAGAGCAGATTACAAAACATAATTGAAGCAGTTATCAATAACAATATCTACAATATTTCCAAAATTCTCTAAATTATCAATCAAATTGTTCAAATATTTCTGCATCATACGAAAATTAAGACAAAAAAAAAGAGAGTTGGATTAAATGAGATTAAAGATAATTAAAGAGACAAGGAGACGCTAAAAATGTAAAATACCATCAAAAGAGAGGGAATTGACGGGAGGATTGATGATGGTGATGACGGCCACCTCATCGGATCTTCAATGGTGGTTCTTCCCTTTGTGGCGCTTCCCATTTTTGGACGAGCGATGTGTCTCGGTTTCGCAAAATTATTGCTAAACAGGATTTCTAACTTAGCTTCAGAGGTACAGGTCGATGATTGAATGGGCTAAAGCGACGTCTGTGCAAGTCTGCAGTTGTTCATTTGGATAAACATGGTAGCTGCGTTTCATTGAATGTGCTAAACACTCGCCATTCTCAGCACTTGCATTGCACCTCTTCTTGTTTTCATCGCAATTAGCGAGCCTTTGGAGCAAGAAAAATTAGTCCATAATTTACCAGAATTTTTTTTCCCAATAAAATTTAGGAAATATAATGCACATTGCTGAATTTAAATCTGATCATTAAAATTTTTTATTTTTTCTTTTAATCTCATTTATAATAATTTGTATTTAAATAATTGTATATTACCGTACCAATACAAATGAAATTAATGAAATTTAAATTTTAATAATTATTTTAAATAATCTTATATTGGCATCAAGTTAATATATTAATTTCAAAAAATGTATTTGACTTATTATGCAAAAGAAAATGGAGATTAACCTATTGTTTGAGAAGTGTTCAGGGAGAAAATAAAATAACGAGGGAAAATAAATTTTATTTTTCTTTTTTTCATGTTTGGATAAAGAAAAAATGAAAGAAAATAAATTTATTTTCTTTTATTTGAAAAGTAAAACATGAAATATTTTCTATTTTGCTTTTTATTTAAGAAAATAAGTAATACTACTTATTAAAATAAGTTAGAGATAATAAAAATTTAAATTAGAAAAAAGATTTTTTCTTTATTTTTTCCTTTTCTTATTTGGATAAAGAAGATAGAAAAGATTCAATATACTCTATACCAATATAATGTGTTGTAAATTATAAATTTTAATTTTTTACATATATTGGTATTATTGTATTTGATATTTCATCAATGAGAATTATTCCTTTTCATCTAAAAATAAAAAATATAAAAGAAAATAAATTTATTTTTCTTTACTTTGAAAGTAAAACATAAAAAGAAAAATTTATTATCTTATATATTTCATATTTATCATTTATTTAAAAAATAAATAATACTACTTATTAAAATAAATTAGAAAAAATAAAAAATTTAATAAAAAAGAAAATATAACAATATTAAATATAACAAAGTCACTTTATGACTATCTAATTTTTCACATTAATTAAGCATTAATACATATAATTCTAATAAATACTATCACACATTTATGTTAAATATAAAATCAAGCAATAATCCACTCACAAGGGTATGATTTTACAGGAACAATATAAGAAAAATTATAAATTTATAAGTATTTCTCTATTTTGGAGATAAAACAAATAAAACAAAATGAAAAAAATATTTTTTCTGTTTTATTTTCTTTATATTCTCAAATAAAAATTTTTTTAAAAATTTTCATCGTTATTTTACTTTCCTCTTACTTTTTCTCTTTCAAATATAAGGTAATATTTATTTGATGGGAGAGCTCCTATTATTTTCAAAAAAAACAAAAAAAAAGAAGAGCTCTTATTTGGCATTGATGTGATTCCACGCGCTTCTCTTGCGAGCCTTACTCCGGCAGAGCTAACCGTCTTAATTTTTATAAAAAGTTGCCTCGTAGTTCTAAATGTATCTTAATGGACTTGTCTCCATGTCAGAAAGCCACTGTGTTGTAGAAGGAAAAATCAATTTTGCCGCTACAGCGCGTGCAATTAATTGGTCATCGTTCTAGTTGTGCGAAATTTAGAATGGAAGAAAATAAATACGACAATCCGATTCATTTTCGCTAATATCTCGTGAGAAAAAAAGGAACTTTGATATTGGCTCCATATATGGATGGGCTTAGCTGATATTATCCGAGTTCACAAATTACGATGGTAAGGATGGTAAAGTTGACCTTTATTCATTTATAAATCTATATACACTTTTTAAAAATTAGGTATAAAAAATAAATAAATAATTATATTCTAAATATTAAATAAGTCATTACTCATTTAATCTTAATAATATGTAAATAAAAATAAATTTAAAAAATATTTATTTAATATCTATTTAAAATATATATTATTAAAAATAAATATTATATAATTATTTTATGTAATTAATATAAAAAATTTATATATAAATAAATAAATATTTAAAAAGTCAAAAAAATATTTTAAATATATTTTGATAGAATAATAATTATTAATATCTAAAATTTCCTTTTTAAAAAATTTTTTCTTTTTTAAATTTCATTATTTATGCAATTCATTAATTATTTTATATAAATAAAAATAAACTCATAATTTTGTAGATAATTTATATAGGTTGGCTTAATTTGGGTACGGATGCCCTATTATTGTGAGTTTAGGTTATATCAACTTATTTTTCATATTTTGATTGACTTGTGTTAATCATAAATTTTTTAAATAAAAAATATTGTTTTTATTTTTTATAAAACTTTTATTAGATGAAGTTTGATTCTGAAATTTTGAATCATTTTATATTTAAATTATCTGCGAATTTAAATTATATTTTTTAGAGGAGTTCAAATTAAATTTTCAAATACAGCAAAAATTCTTACTTTCAGATAAAAAATTGTAGGATCAATTTGTAGTATAAATCGATTAAGAAACGTTCCCAATTACAGGTTATTGTGATTCTAGATTTCTAGTACAAGTTCATATTTTGTGGCTCTATAACTGTAGATACATTCTAAATTTAGCTTCAACATTTAGGGTGGGTTTGGGTTTTATATTGTGAATAGTTTATTTTTGGGCTGAAATTAGTAAAAAAAAAAATTCTTACTTAATTATAGGAATTTTTATAAGTAAAAAATTTATTTTAAAAGAAACTATGAGTTGGAGATTCCTTTTCTTAATCAATTATTGGTTTTTAAAATGAATTTTACAAGTGAAAAATTAATTTAAAAAAAAACTGAATATTTGAAGATTCTTTTTTAATTAATTATACATTTTTGAACATGAGGTTTACAAATAAAAAATTAAAGGAACTAATATTTAGAAATTTTATCAAATGCTATTAAATCATGTTGTATAGGAAAAACGCGGATCACTTCAATTATATATTTTAAGCTCAATTCATCTCTTTTTATTATAGCATTTCAAAGGCTGGTGGTGCATGTTATGGGATCATTTGCTTCTTGTTGCTGTTCAAATTGTTCTTGTTTGGACTAGTTATTCAAACCGTGATTTACTCATATTAAATATTAAATCGATAAATGTGTAATATATCACTCTTACTCATATTCATCCATTTACCACACATAAGGATGATATCTCATTTTCTCAAATGTGTCCAATTTCAATGCTGATTAGAATTAACATTCCCAATAATCATCTTTTGAAATTGAAATGTACTATATCCAATGTTGTATATCTCTAGCCGACTTTCCCTCATTCTTATATATCTCTTAAAAAAAATAAATATATATAATTTCAAAAATTTTCTAAAACACATGGATTTAATTGACATGCAAATTAATTCTGATAAAGGATAAAAATATATCAACTAATAAAAAGTTTATAACAAAAGTGAATTAAAGTCAGAATAATACTTAAAATAGAAAATTGAATATGCATTTATAGTTTTTTCATATTTAAAACAAATTTTAAAGTAATTTCATAATTTCTGTTCAAACTTAAGAATTTATTTATCTTGTTTCATTTGAGAACTATCTGAATTATAATCTAAAAAAATATTATTTTTTAAATTCAAAGTTTTTTTTTTATATATTTTTCTCATTTGTGGATCCCATACATTATTTTGTAATTTTTACATATTTTAGGGTTAATTCAATAATTTTTAAATTTCAGAGTTTATTTATCTTTCTTAATTTAGGGATAAACAAATTATAATATGAATCGTGTTGTTTTATATTTCATAAATGATTTTTATGCTTTCTTTTTCATTATTTAGATCTCACATATCAATTTCATAACTTTGTTCAATTGTTAACTAAAATTTATGCTGTTTTTTAATTTTATTTATCTTTCATCATTTGAATAAATACATTTCATATTTTTATTCATATTTGAGAGTAAAAATAAATTTAATTTATAATTTTATTCTAATTTAAATATAAAATATGAAACATCATCATAAATAGTATTGTCTATATATTTTTTTAGAGATATTCACTAACTCAATTAAACTTTAATTCTAAATTAATTAAGGTAAATTATATAGACTTATTTTTCACTTGAGACGATATTTAAAGAAAAAAAAGTTTAAAAATGATAAAGTGTAAATAATGTATCTATTTTGATAGACGTGAATCTATGATCTTAGAAACTATTGATTTTCAATTATTATAGAATATAAGTATAAACTTTTTGAATGTCATGTGTTTATTTTTGTTATTATATATATATATATATTAGTTGTGATTAGTAAATTTAATTGCACCATGTTGTGAGTAATTTTGCATAAAAAATATTTTATTATCAAATCAATATCTTAATTAATTAATATGATGTCTATTTGATACTAAAATATTTTTTATACAAAAATCACTCACAACATCGTGCAACTAAATTACTTGGTAAGCATAACCAATACAATATCTCTCTTTTATACAAATTCTTTAGAATTTGAATTCTATTAGATCTATATTATTTTCTAATATATATATATATTTATATAATTAATATTTTGTAGGTAATTTTTAAATTTTGAAAAATAAACTTTTTTATTTATTATTAGACTTGTAGTATTTTAGATCATTTGTAATTTATTATATTTTTCTCGCTATATTTTTGTGTGTTTTTTTTCTTTTTGTTATAATATTTTAAATATATAAATCTTCTTTTATTGATTTTATTTATTTTTCATTATGATGATTTTTTTATTATTCATTTATGAGAGTATGAGTCTTTTTTTTTTCCTGGGAGTATGGATAAAATCCTTTATGGAATATTTGAGTTTTTCATATATGTTGGATATTTTCAGTGGATATGTTACTATTTTTATTTTAATCAAACTTGTTTAAATGACATAAAAAGTCAATATATGATTTATTTAACTATGAAAAGTACGATCAAATTAATTATGAATGAAAAATATTATTAAACTCTATTAATGTGATTGCATACCTTCATTTTAATAATATATTTACTTTAAGAAATTAAGAAATATGAAAATATTTTTGCTTTCTATTTATTTACTTGGAAAGCTAGTGAGGATACGAAAATAAACTTTTGTAAGGAATTGTTTGTTGAATTCTACCATAATTTAAAAGAGGTGAAATTTTATTTTACTTTTTTTGTCTTTAAGACGAATGTGTTGTAAATGAAAAATACAATGGGTGAAAGAAAATGTAAACAATTGAAAAATAAAATAAAAGAAAAGTCTATCATCGAAATTTGTTACATGAAATTACAAATCATTCATATCTGCATAAAATGGGCTGCTGTCAAAGACTCCAAAACCATTAGTGATGGCACGAGTAGTGCCAGTAGAGGTGAAGTTGTCGTTGTTGAATGATGATGTCACCGAATGGTCGACATATGAGGAGAGGAATAAGCTGGTATTCTTTGAGTTCTAGACATTTATTGAAGTATTTTCATATGTTTGTTTGGATTAAAAAAAACGATGGAGACAAAGTGTTTAGAATTTTGACATATCTTTTAGAGTTTCGATCATCTTGACATTGATCTCACCATAATTCTATTGTTATTCGGATCACTACTCATTTTATTTTTTTTTCTCATTAATTATGTATCTATGCATTTGATTCTCTTTTGTATTTTTCAAAATTCATTTTCTTTTTAAAAAATAAAAAAGGAGAAATTGTAAATAAAGTAGAACAAGAGATTTTAAAAAGAAGACATATAATAAATGAAAAGAAGATGAATCTAATTCAAATGTGTTTGTTGCTACTGTGCCTATTTTGATTGTTGTTGATATGTGTGACATTGAGAGATGAAGTTAAAGGGGCGATAGTTAAGGAAAGAGATTTCTTTGTATGTGTTGATTTATTAAAAAATAAAAGAAAATGAAAAAAATTATTTTATTGTAAGAAAATAAAATTTAATTTATTGAAAAATAAAAGAAAATGAAAATTTTTATTTTATTGTGAGAAAATAAAATTTAATTAATTAACGTTTAGTTTTGTGATATAAACTAAAGTTAATTTATTTGATTTTGGGAGATGAAAATTTGGTCCTTACTACAAATTTTTTGGATATATTATTTGTTTAGTTGTCAAGCAAATAAACAAAAATAAATTTTATTTATTTATTTTAATGAAGTTAACTAAGATTTTTTAATTAAGTTAGATGGATTTAGTGAAATCCTAGACAGTTTGATTAGTTGATATAAAAAAACTTAATTTTTGTTTATTTGCTAACTATCATATAGGATTAAACAAACTTTTTTGCCTAAATATAAAATTAGGCTATAATTGGTATTAAAATTTGAAAACATGACTCAATTGCAAAGTTTAAAATCTTACATCATAATCACAAATTCACCTATATATTTACATTTTTTTGAATCATTAAATTTTTATTTATTTATTCACTTGGCCAACTTGAGAAGGAAAAAGAAACTTAACTATTCTCTGGTTTTGGATTTTTAAAATTGATGTTACTTTAATATTATAGGTTGATTGCATCGCGAAAATTATTTCGTAACTTCTAAGGCATAATAGTTTATAATTTATTTTAAAAGAATAAAATTTCTAAATTTTATCAAATCATAATCTAAAAAAATTATTTTTTTATAAATAAAAACCAAACTATCTATCTATCTATCTATATATATATATATATATATCAAAAAAATTAAATTCAAATTCAATAAACACAAGAAATTAACCTTATATTTACTTGAATACACGTGTGTCACATCTCTCGTTGGGTGGCAAACAAAAATTTCACATGAATTTGTTTAATTTATTATGTATTTTAATTTTAGCTTTAAAAATTATTTCAAAAATTTTTTAATGAATGAGTTGTCTAAATTAATTTAAGATTGACCCATCCAAACTCATAAATCAACACAAGCCTATAATTGAGTTGGCTCATAAACTAACTTGCATAAAATTTTAGCAGTAATTTTTTTTTTTCAGATGTTTCCATTTATAATATAGGTAAATAATCTATCTAATGAGAAAATAATAATTCACAATATTATATATGTAAAATATGAGGTCTGTAAATTACTGAACTTATAAATAAAATTTAGTTCGCAATAGGTTTTGTTTAGGCTGGTGAACCAAATCTCTGACATTGAAATTTCATTTGATAACCTGTGGAGGCTGGCTTTTGCAGCCGCACCTATTTGGTTGGGAAAGGAAAACGGCACCGTTTAACATAACATTAGGGCGACACAGCTAAAATAGTGGGAAAAAGCTTCCCGCGCAAATGAGATGCAAACCAGCCTTCCAAATTCCAAAACCCACTCCACCTGTTCGTCAAAAGCGTGCAGACGAAGTGTTCAAACACCCGATCATCATGTCCACGGAAGCAACTGCCACCGCCAGCGGCGGAAACCAAGATCCACCACCACCACTAACCGACACCGATATCATAAACATAGCAAAACAAAGCCACCTCCACCCCTACCTACTCTCCACATCTTCCCACACTACTCTCCTCTCCTACCTCCACACCCGCTCGCGCTCTCCCACTCCTTCCGCTGCAGTCTCCGAATACGCACTCTCTCTCCTCTCCCTTATCTCGCTCTCTCCCCACCATCCTTCCCTCTCCTGCCTCCTATCCTCTCTCCTCTCCACATACACTCATGTCTTCCTCTCCTTCCAAATCCCTCACGATTCCAATTCCCTCAAAACAATCAACCTCTTCACCTCTCTACTAACCTACGTCTCCATCACCGACATCGAGTCAACCGTTGACTCAATCGTGACCGCTTTCCCCAAATTGCTTGGGTCGGATGACTCCCAAATAATCGACATTCTTCCGGGTTGTTTAATCTGCTTAGGTGGCAAGAAAGGGAAGGAGAGTGTGGATTTAATTTTGGACACAATAATCGAGACTGACTGGCCAAAGCCGTTGCTTGTCAAGATGGTGTTTCTAGCTAGGGATTTCCAGGGGATTATCGATAAGGTGAGGGCAAGGGCATTTTTGGAAAAGGTGTTTAAGGGAATGAAGAGAGTTGATTTACAAGACTTGCCTTCACTGGCGTATCAGTTGTTGGTTATGGGTTGTAAGGGATGGAATAAGGGGGAGGTGCTTGAAGCGATAATAAGGTTTTTTGGATCTGAATTGGGGTCGAAATCGAGTTCTACTGTTAGGCAAGTGGAAGGGACTGTTTTGCTTCATGTCAATTTTGCAGTAAAGCAAGATCCTTCTTTAGGGCAGGAGGTTATAGGGATTGTGAAGATGGACCATAGGACCGTTAATCATTTTACTGTGGCGGTTTTGTTGTCTGTTGCTAGGGTTAGGAGATTTAGTGAGAGTGCTATTGGGGTTTTGAAAAATGCAGTGCTTACTGCCTATGGTGATCATAAGTTTTGTAGGTAAGGATTAAATTTTCCCATTCCGTTTTTTTTTTTTAATTTTTCAGAAGTGGTGGTAGTGTAGTAATTGCAGTTTAATAATTTCATTTTTTTTAAATGCGTTAGGAATGAGTAAATAATGATATTTGATTATAATGTTGCTTGAATTACATTTTATTTGGTGATACTGTTCACATCTTTGTAGTAATTGAGTGATAGATTCATTATTTGTCTTTGACCTTACCTGATTAAAACAAGTTCAAGCATAAACTAAAAATGAGGGAAAAGGGAGTCTACTATGATGTAAGAGGAAGGAGAAAGTAACATTTATTTATAAAACACTAGTGGAGTTTTTGTTATCAATAGAGGAACTTATATTGTTTTTTGTTTTTTTTTTTGTGATATTTTTCCGGTGCAAAATGATGCTTGAGAAGTGAGAACCGGTTATTCAGTTTCGATGTCCTGATAGTTTGTTCCATATTTTTATCAAGTATCTACAAATTTTGATTCACTGGTTCCAAGGTGTTGCTTTTATCATGAAAACTGAAATTTATTAAGTCTGTATGTCACTGCACATATGCCTTCTGAATTTTTTAATGGGCAGCTTTTTTTTCTGGTCATCTTTATGGCATAAGCACTCTCAACTAGGAGACAACAACTACTTCTGAGTTTGTTACTGGTATCATAAAACTTATATACCAAACTGCTTAAGTTGAACAGAAAATGCAAATGAATTGACATGGCGTTGTTGTCCTTTGGCTGCAAGACAGCCATTCGGCTTTTGATTGTAGGCTTTAGTAACCATGTGTCAAGTGGTTGTGTGTTTCATGGGCGCACACCATGGATGGTTTGATGGCCTTAGCTTGACAAGTAAAGCAGCTTTGTGCAGTGGATTGTCCAGTTAACTCGTCAATCTTAAATTCAGTGACTGATGTCCATAAACCTGATAATTTATTATTTACTGTGGTTTAGCAGTTAGAATGTAGTATATATATTTCCTGTTTCTTCTACTCATCTAATGATAATTTTGTTTAAAAACTTTTCCCCATCTTCCAGGGACTGTCTGTGGTTATCAGATGATACAAAGAAAGAGTATGTGCAACATGTCCAAATAGTGGAGAAGGCCATGCTAAGAGCTGTTAGTTTCTTTTGCTGCAAATTCATCAGTTGGCATGTTCTTGTCTGGATTTTTAGTACAATAGATAAGGCAATTTAAGCTAATAAATATTTGTTTTCAGGTTGTTGAAAGCAGCTATGGAAGGGAACATATTGTGCCTACCATTGTGCAATTTAGCTTTTTATTGTTAGAGTCAGTGGAAGGGGGAAACCATGGAGACATTTACAATTTTGATGGTCTGTTAGGAGTTGAAGAGCTTGGCATTCAAATGTTGATAACTCTGTTTGATGTCCATGATATGACAAGATATGAGGTGGTCACAACTCCATTACTTAAAAATATGAAATACCATGTGGCAAATATTTAAAACATCCATACTTGCCTTTAGCCCTTGCTTCCCTTTACAGTATTGACTAGTTAGGTATCGTCATACTGTAGATATGTTGTTTCTAGTTAATAGGCATTTTGTTTCGGTGGCTCGAAAATGAACCAACATACATTGCATCAATTGCTCAAGAAGAATAAACTCCCATCATTATGTAATGTGCTTGAACTTTGTTTAGTACTTCGTTTTGTAGAAGTTGATATGAGGAAGCATTGATCATTATGATCATTTTCTGGCTCTGATTACACAGCTTGAAGCAAAATATAAAGCATCAACTAAACTATTGTTAAAGTTCAATCTTGGTGCTGGATCTTGTACTATATATTGAATTGAATTTTTGTAATATATATATATATATATATATATATATATATATAAACATTGCAATATATTCAAAGTTGCAGCAACTTTATGTTCACATTTTCCTTGTTGATCTTCACCTACGACATACTTTACTGGTGAAGCAGGTTTCTTTGCAAGTGACAAGATACTTGCACATGTGGAAAATGATTTTAATTTGCATGTGGATATTATAAGTGGTCCAACCTGAAATCAAAGCACGATTGCATGGGATTCGATTGACTTTCCAGAGTATGAATAAGAAGTTTGCTTGTGGTTGGTTTTAAGATGTGTTTGTTATATGATTGCTTTTATCTGCTTTTCATACTTCCCCTCTCTGTAAAACACGAGTTTGGGGAGGAAATTCTTAATTTGTACATAATTTGTGCATTTCTAACAAACTGTTGACATTGAAATTGGCCTTATGTCCATGGATTCATTTTTATGTTGTTAGTCACTTTTCTTTGCCAGGAAGGAGCTGGCAAAATCCAAAAAATTTTCCTGGACTTTTTTTTTCCCTCTCATTTGCTAAGTAATGCCATTTGCAACTGTATTAAAATGCCAACATGTTCCAGATAATCGAGCAATGCAAGTTTCGTATCCTGTCTTTGAAGCCAGAAAAAAGCATACCAATCATAAGGTAACCACATAGCACTTAGTGAACCTTATGCTAATGTTTATTCGTTTTTTTTTTTTTTAAAAAAAAAAAAATTAAGGCTTCAACTTTCCTTTGCAGGCTGCTCTGTTCTCTGGTTCAAAAATATCCTTACCCAATGTTAGAACACATTTCTCGCCTGAAGGAATTATTAGATTACTTCACTTTTATGGATGGAAATGTTGCCTCTCATCTTGTTGCTGCACTAGTTCCTCTCATCAAATTTAACCGTGATCTTCAGGTAAACACTATCACGTTTAAACTTCAATGTAGTAATAATGAAAAAAAATTAGTTTTATGTTAAAACTGGGTCTTATTAAGCAATGGAGAAAAGAGCAGAGTATATTATTATTCAAAAATGAAAAGCTATATTTTATGGTTTCTCCTTCAAGTAATCAATTGCAAAAACTAGGAAACATGAAAGATTTCTTAAGGATTGCCAAACTTGCTTGCCATGGTGCGGACATAGTTATTCCATGTCCAATAATCAGGTAACAGAGAAATGTAACCTTCTGCATTCAGATGCACCCCTCCCCTCCCTCCCCCCCTCAAAATCAACCTTTTGTTTCGAGGAGTGTAATGTAGTAATATTTTATTGTTGTTTTCCAATTAATTGTTGCTTTCATTCAAGTTGTTAATGTATTATTTCCCATGTTTTCTTACAATGCAGGATCACACCATTTTGGTAGTTCGTAAAGCAATGTTTAGACGAGAAGATACCATTCGCCTTGCAGCAACAAATGCTATTATCAGTGTTATATTGGCAGAAAAGCAATCCAAAAGAGATGGCTTCTTTTCTTTTCAAGACTCATCAAGCCAAGCAAGTTGCAGCCAGCAAGCTGAAATACCCTGCAGCTATGGTGGAGGTCTCTTCCAAGAGTTGGGTGGTCTACTGCAGAGATGTCTTTATCAGCAGGTTTACATCCTTAAATACACTGTTATTTTTTTTTTTTTATCCAATTTGCAATTTTGAACTGCATCTAAATGCACCATTCAATTGCTGTCTTTAGGCAAAAGTAAAGCAATCTGTGTATCATGGTCTTTTGAAGCTTGTCTTGGCGGACCCAGCTAGTGGGAGAGCTGTATTTGACTTCCTCTTGCCTCATTTCCTTCGTTTTTTCAAGGAGGTAGTTGTTGATCAGTTCATATGTTTCTATTTTTAAACAGCATATGAAAGTTAAAATCCATATATCCTGCATGTAATATATATAAAGCTTGTATTTTGTTATTTCAAATTTGGAGGAGAACTCATAGACACTGGCTTCAAAATGCAATCCAGGATCTTAACTAGTGTATAGAAGTAATTTGAATTCTGTGCCTGAATAATGATATTAACAGGATGCTGATTGTCAACTTGGAATTAGTGACTGTGTTAAATCAGAGGGCGACAAAGTTTTCATTGAAGAGCCTCTAGATTGTCTTCTATCCTGTGTTTCTTGGATCCTTCTACTTCAACTGCATAAGAAGACTGATCATCCAGATTCTTCATGGGTGTGTTTTGGTTTCTCTCTTTCTCAAGAGAATGAGGTATTATTTATTTTATGAAATTGAATTATTATGCTAATAGGAATGATAACACATGAACATCATTACTGTTTATTGCTGCAGGTAGGAAGAAACTTTTCAGGTGAGACATTCTCCACAGCTTTGTTGAAGGTTCGGAATTTTCTAAAGGAGAATCGGGAAGGTTTGAGATTCTTTCTGTCTACCACTATATTTCCTTTGCTACTGAACTGCTTGAAGTATTGTTATTAACACGGTGCTGTAGCTCTCCATTGCTTTCACAGAAAATAAATGATTTGTAGAAAATTTCATCTAACAAAACATTTCAACAGAAACTGCTCTGTTTTCTACTTCTTGGTTGCAATTTGCAATACTGAAAATATAGTGAAAATTTATAAGGACTTCAGTATTTTCTATTTATAGTTCAATATGAGGTAAAAAAGAAATTTAAATGAGGAAGGAGTTATATTATAGTTTTCTCTGGTGGTTTCTCATGTGTAGAGATTATTGCCTTGGCTGAAAGACTTCTGTCATTATCTATCAGATTCATTTATAGGTTCCTTCCTAATTTTATTAGTTATGAAAGTCCAAAAAATAATTCAATTCTTCCAATGATTAACATTATATTTTCTATCAATCAATTTTCCTAAGTACACCCAAGCACCTGAAGCTATTTATGGGAACATTTTTTCACAAAACAAGCAGGGATTCAATATAAACAAACTTTTCTTGGTTTTCAGGAGGCTTGCTTTAGTGAAAATAGGACAGAGAAACTTCATTTTGTACAGATGCTCTTGCTTATTTGTTCCCCTCTCTTGTTAGATCAGACATTCTTATTCCAACTCAGGGTTCTGGTCCTACATCTGTAGAAGAAGAAAAACGAAAATGTTGCGCATTGATTTTATCGGGGATTATTGAAGTGTTATTGAATACAGTTGCTAGTGAGTTGGAGAAAGCAACAGATTTGAATAGGGAAGATCTTGAAAACGAAGCTCTTGATTTTGTTAATTTTTATGAGTCATTGGAAAAGTATAGATGTGTAAGGCAGGGCTGCAGTGTCAAAAGAGGAAATCTACGGGCCACTGCTCTCAATACTTCCACTACTAGTCATTTCAACAACAGATTGACTAAAGAACGGATTCCTTTCTTGGCAACTTCAAGTCTCTGCCAACTGATGAAAACAGCAATGAATCCATACGATGAAGAATGCTTTAGAAGTTCTGCAACTACTCGGAACCATAGTCAGTTGTCCTCTAAGGAGGCATTGAAATGCTTTCAAATCGTTCCTTTTGTATTGAATAGTTCTCTTCGTCACATAAGATCTTACCCCACTGGAAAAGAAGAAGATCCTTTGAAGACTTTAATATATAGCGACATCAAATTAATGGGAACGCCTTTGCTGAAATTAATTTGCTTGCTTAACACAAGGCTAAAAATAGCAGTAGATCAGAAAAAAGAAATGAAGGGAAGGAAAGATTCTGAAGACATAAAGGAGCAGCTTCATTTAGCCTTATCGTGTTTGAAGGAATTGATTACCATTTATTTGAAGAATTCACACTCAACTGGCTTGTTTGAAGATTTGCTGTCAGTGTCCTTCCTCAATCATGAATTTGATGAAGAATATGAAGAAGCTTCCAGGATTGATAATGCACAGACACGAATCAAAGTGTTATTCATTCTCAAGATTCTTAGGCCGTTGTTCTATGAGCTACTTGCACATTCATCTTTTCGAGAGATTGAGGTAAATGCATTGTCTAATGCCCCATTATTTGCATATTTTACAAATTTTATGTTTCTGTGCTGTATTTAGCTAATTGTCAAAGATAATATAATTTAGTGATATATGGTTCTCAGATTCTTAGCGAAATGATGTTGATGGTTAGTGAAAAATTGCCATTGAAATGGAGGAATATTAATGCATCCTGGGGTATTCATGTCTGCAAAAGCAATGGCATAAGAAATGCTAATTTTGCGAAAAGTATGGCTGAGCTTGCTATATCTTTAAGGTCACCTCCAGATGATTTAATTGTTGCCCAATCCATGAGCAAGGAGCTACTTGAAGTCGTTGGATTTATAGGATTGGAGAGGGAAAATTCAGTAGAGATTTCTGAATCGTATCCCATCATAAATCAGTTGACGAGCGCTGCTATAAGTTCATGCATTTTGAAAGCAATCGAAGCAGTTGTTATTGATATGGATTGGACCATCAAAAAACTAAAGACATTCTCTCTGGTAGAGCAAAAGGGCATTCATCTTAGTCAGAATAAAGAACGTGCCTTTCAATTGGGAATTGAGGAGGATCTTTTCTTGAGGGCTGAAGCTGTGGTCAAAGTACTATCCTCTTTTGTTTTGATGAGCCTCAAGGGTAATAAGCAATTTGTGCAGAAAAATTAATCTACTATAATTTTTCACCGTCTCACTTATTCTACATGTATATTATGAATTAATATATGCAGATCCTCAAGCAGAGCATCTTCTAAGATTGACTGCAAAATTGTACAAGCTTTTGGCTCAGATTTCAAGACTCAGGATTGCTTGTAAGGGATGCAAACAACTCATACCTAGTCCAACTTTCCAGAGGCTAGTGGAAACAACCTGCAAGCACCTCACAGTTCCTCTTTACGAATTTGTTGCAGAATTACAAAAAGTATAGTCCTAGATTACATGACCTTTTTTTTTTAAATCATTTCCTGCGCCAGAAATGCTATTGCATTTTATAATACCTTTGTCATTCAAAATTTTCTTGTTCATGGGTTTTATTGAATGCTACTGGCAGGAACAACAAGAAAATCCCAATACTAAGGGTATCATCAACAAGATCAAGAGGGAGAATAAATGTATTCCTGACCTGATCTTTCAGATAGAAGATTATGAGAAGTTTCTCATTAGGCTGAGCAAGGTGACTAAAATCAATTTAATGAAGCACGCCAAGCGTAGCACCTCCAGAGATTTCAGAATATTAGATCGCAGGAATGAGGAAGGTGATGCTCCAAATAATGGACATAGCCAAGTTGCTAGTGCGGATGGATCACAGGGAGATTCTGAAAACATTGAAGATAAGGAATCAGATAAAGTTTTGTCGGCTCAATTGAACAGTCCTGAGGCTGCAGAGGATTCTGATGATGAGAATGGAAGCGCTTTTCCTAATGGCAAGAGAATAAAGAGGGACAGAGTTGTGCAGGATTCTGACGATGAGACATAGGTCAAACAAAGTTGCAACTGAGATAAACTTGTTCCTAGTACTTAAAAGATTTATAATCTAGCTCAGGCCGCTGATAGATTAAACGGAGATAGGAACGGAGTATGTAACTGCAAGAAGAAAAATAATTCACTGCGCATGTCATAAAAGAGAACATGATTAATCTATTGAAGCAGGCAGAAACAATGCAAATCAGCATATTTAAAAGCTGAAAATTGCATTTGCTATTAGTTATTCTCAACATCAATATTTTTTTGTGTATATGCCTTGTGGGATTAATTTTTATGAATTCATTTATATATTTTAGGACATTTTATGATGACATGTGAATGTTTTATTCATTCGTTATCCTATTTTCTATTAACCTTTTTATTCATTATATTAAATTCTGTTAACTTACATATTTACTTATTTATTTGCATTTATTTAAGGCTTTTCATACACTTTTCGAAGTCAACTTAAATTTTATGTCAGTTATCTTTTTTATTAATATTTAAATGTTTGGGATTCTCAATTTATGTAGCATAGTTTTAACAAAAAATTTATTACTTGAATCATGTAATTTTGGATAATCTATTATATAACCACTAGACTTTAAATATTCAAAATTTTGAACAATCAATGAATTAATTTAAATATTAATTTTTTATTTAAAATTTTTACTTTTTACATTTTTTTAATTTTTATTTAAATTTTTTTATATGATCTTAAGTTTGCCTTTAAAATTAAAATTTTAAATGTTTACTACGAATGTCTTTTTATATGGCTATTAATTTTTAAAATTTTTTATTTATAATTATTTTGATATAAAATTTTTTTATTATATCATATAAAATGATATGTGATTATGTTTTACACAATTATTTAATAAATAATAAATAATTATTTAAAATTAATTTCAAAATTATAATTAATAATATATATTAATTTTGATTTGGGTTTTACTATGGATTGCACATTGGGAAGAAACAATTTACACAAAGGAATGCCAGCAAGTAATGCAAATAAAATCGATGCTTAAAGATCTTTTCGTCAATTCAAAATTTCGTTTTTCATTTTCATAAATATATGTTATATAGGTTACGATTTTTGTCTTAATATATAATCCTATTGCATATAAAATAATTTTATAACATTTAAATAATTTTTCTTTGAAAACTAAAATTTATAATTTTATTAATATTATTATTTATTACATATAATATCTAAAACAACCATGAAAAAAAATATATTTTTTTTCATTCAATATTTCCCTATTCGTGCTTTTATATATTCCATTTTGCTCAACATGCTCTACAGTAGCAATTTATTTTTGTTTTGAGACGAACAAATTTCCAGACCTAGATTTTTTCTGTAAATTCTTTTTAGATTCTTTTAGCAAAGTTTGGAACTATAAATATTTTTTTATTGAACGAAAACCTAGAGAAGCTTGATGAATAATGTCAGAGCTAGAAATTTTTTTTAAGAAATTCATTTATTTAAAACTGTTGGTGATTAACGGTGAAAACAAGATGGAAAAGAAGAAAAAGATGAATGGAGAAGGGAGAGGGATAAAGAATAAATATTGTTTTGGAAGGAGCCTTTTGTAAGATCTAAAATTTTGTTTTAAAAAATTTCAGTGACCAAAGTTATTTTGAAAATATTTTTTCTTATTCTTATGTATAATTATGAATTTTAATAATTAATAATAATCAAATATATTTTAATGTGTATAAAGAAATTATTTAATGTATATATAAATATTTTAAAGAGAAATGATTTTATGTTAAAGAGATTATTATTTTAAATAAAGTTATTTTATTTATTATAAATTAAGTTTAAAGAGTTATATTTAAGAAATTTACTTTAAATGAATACGTGATGATATTTAATATTTTTAAGATATATATATATATATAATGATTACATGATTTAAAAATATGAATTTTAATTACTTAAGTATAAATTTTATTGAGATTTAAGAAAATTATGAAAATAACTTTAAGTTAATATGAATATATGATTTAAATGATTTTGATGTTAATTACATTATGTAAAGTGAATATTTAAGGAATTTATGAAATTAATTTAGTTAATATGAGTATATAATTTAAATGATTTTAATATTAGTTAATACTTTGGTTTTATTTTTAATTTTTCTAAAATTTCAATTGATTCAATATTTTAAAAGACATAAAAAAATATGTACAACATTTCATAATGAATTAAAGTATAAAAATATTAAATTATATTAGTTTAAAAATGTGAATTTTAAGCACTTATTCTTATTTTATTATATATAAAATTATTATTATTATTAATAAAATTTAAAATATCATGTGTATGTAATTATATAAAGTATAACATTCATAAAAAATTATATATATATGTTGGTAATTATAAATTAACTTTCAATTTCATTAGTAAATAAAAATTCAACTTTTAGTTTAACAGTTAAAAATACAAGGTCGACTTTATTGTTTGGCATATAAAGTAAAGAATTTTTAGACTTTTCCCAATATATTCTATTTCTAAACCTAATTAAATAAGTATATAATCTTTTGTAAACGGCAATTGTAGTCCATCCAAATTAACACAAATTATTAAATTGCACAATCATAATTACATTTTTATGAAATTATATTGTAAAATTATGATTGCAAGCCATTATTATCAAATAGAAATATTTTTATTTATTGTTAATTTTTGAACGTCATGGTTGAATATCTAATTATTGAATATATATATATATATATATATAACTAAGACTAATTAAACATGAGATTTTGATAAATTTTAATTATATTTGAAAATTTTAAAAATACATCTATTTTTATAATAATAATAGTGTAAAGAGAAGAAACATAATTAAGTGGTGATCAAAATAGAAATTCTATGATTAAAATATTTTTTGATTTACATGCAATTTAAAAATAAAAGAGATTATATTAGACATCAATTATAAAAAAATTACTTTTCTTTTTGTGAATTGCAATACTACTTATTGCTTACAGGAAAAAAAAAAGTTACGTCAAAATAATATTATTAAACATTTACTTTAAAATTAATTTCTTATAATTTTTAAATACAAATTAAATATTATTTGGTGAAAAATTATAATTTAAATATTACTTATTTATGAGTTTATCAAGTGCATTATTTTTTATATATAAAGTTACGTTTTTAGATACGGTGACATTTATTAAAGGTGTATTTAGTATCACTTTTTACTTTAAAAAACACGATTTTGAAAATTGAAATTTATAGTCTTTTAGTAATTTGTTATTTTCAAAATAATTTTTAATAAATATAAAAATAAAAATTAAATTTTTTTAACACTATTTTTTAGTGTTAATTTTTGGTAAAAACTTAAAAACAGAAAAAAAAAAAAAAAAAAACATTATCAGACTAACTACTAAAGGGGCTCTAAATTGGTGCATCTATCAGCAAGTGGTGAGCTTCAAACTCAGTTAAAAACTATTTCTCTAAATTGCTGCATCCTACCAGCAAGTGGTGAGCTTCAAACTCTGTTAAAAACTATTTCTATGTAATAATAAACCAGATTAGGCAGAAAGTAAAATCAGCAGAGAATAAGGAAAAGACTATTTTCTCATTTCTCACGAAGATTTATTGGTTCGCTTAACAAGCCAAAAAAAGAAAAAAAAAAAGTAGCCAGGGCAAGAAAAATAAATAATGAACAGTGAAGAAGCACCGAAGAGAAGCATCACCGGAGGTCTGGTGGGTAAACCCATCCCAGATGATCGGAAAATATCTCGGGCTACTGCTCCTACCACCAAGAAAATCATCATCAAGAACGCTGACATGGAAGCTGACATGCAGAAAGAGGCTGTTGATATTGCCACTGCCGTTAGTTTTCTCTCTCTTTAAATTCCTTTTACTTACTAGTATTTGGTTCCAGTTCAAGGTATTGGCGTGATTATTATTGTTATTATTATTTTAATGTCTGGGTTCATTTTTAATTCGGATGGTTGTTCTTTTTTTGGGTTCAGGCATTCGAGAAGCATAATGTAGAGAAGGATGTAGCTGAGCACATAAAGAAGGAGTTCGATAGTAGGCACGGACCTACTTGGCATTGCATTGTTGGTCGAAATTTTGGTAACCCATTCCTAGCTCTTTCCTTTTATTTGTTTCTTTTACTTTGATTTTATGCTTGTTTTACTCTAATTTTTTGGATTCCTGAAGTGATTTTGTGCTAAGATTTGTACTTTTTTGGTTCTAATTACGGATGAATGATGTTATTCTCTAATTAGAAATTGGGGTAGGTAGATCTATGGTTAGATTGGATGTTTTATGCTTGTATCTATGTATTGTAGATGATGAAAAAATTGTTTAGCCTTTCACTTTCACACTTTTTTTCGACAATAGGAAAATAGAAGATTGCATCTCTTGTTTAGTTCAGAAAGGCTTGAAGTCTAATGGGTAAAATGATGTTGTAGTAAGTTTGAATGGATGATCATTAGCTACTGGTCGTTGGATAAAGTTGGAATTTCAGTTTTTGTTCAAGTTTCTAGATATGAGATGGGTTAGAGATGAAGCATACTCTAATCCAGACTCAAACCCCACCAGACTTCGGTTCTGTTCTCTGTCTGATTGCCAACAATATTCGATGCCCCAAACTGGTTCTGAAGCAATTTATATATTGAGAAAGGAAGGGCTATGTTTGTTCCTCTTAGGAAATATAACATGTTCATAAATGTAATTTGTCTTCTTATAAATGCAAGTGCTTCAATGCTGCCCAATGTATTCCTGTTATTGGAGGAATGCATTTTTATCATTATTGATTTAGTTGCATGCTTGATGAATTAACTCGGTTTCGAATGCAAAAAAGAAATGAGGTTTTATGTGTGATTAACTCATTGGGGGATGCAATGAGCAATCGTTAAGCTGCATCCAGCAGGGCTTCTTTACTGATCTTGTTTTGATGTCAGGTTTGAGTGGCTTTTGGCTTAGAATTAGGATTTGATTAATTGCCAACAAAAAAAGGAACTCAGTCTAGGTGGACACTATTGATAGGCAAAAGCAGTGCTGTTCATATGCTTTCTTATTTCTACTAATTGTTGATGGAACATTTTGTAACCCATCGTTTCTAACCTTATCTCTGTTTTTGATTGAGTGTCGACACAATTTAGATCTTGAGAAAGACAAACTCTGTTTTTTCTTCTCCATTAGGTGCCAGAGCAAACTCATAATTCAACTTTTTCTATTACAAATGCAAATTTTCTGTGTTGTTCAAAGTAAGGCAGTCACCGGAGGAATTCATATGGGTCATTATTGACCAAGTTGAAGGCTTGACTAATTAGCTTATTTTAAAATGCGAAGAAGAAATAAGATGATATGAAATCCTCTAGGACATTAACATATTTGGGGATGTAATTTGTTGTGGCTCTGTAGCTTCTAGAGGGGGATTTGTTGGTGGTCTTTATTGTATGTTTGAACTGCTTTTGGTTAGATGTTAGGGCAGATTTAAGTCTAGGTAGACAATATTGATGGGCAAATGATTGACTGTTTATTTGCTTTCAGTTGCTTCTTAACCACTGAATGATAAAGTCCTTTTCAAGTAGGAGACTAGTTAATTCTAGTTGATTGCAGTATAGCATCTACTATTCTGATGACGGAAACTTGCTTCCTGATTCTTGCTAACAACAAAATCATATATCCTTCTGCATGACGTTAAGCATGCTAGTAATTTCAATAGTAGAGGTAGAATTACTTGATTAATATAAACAATTACAATGGTAGAGGAAGAATTAATCAATTATTATAAACAAAATGATCTAGGCTGAGTATATATTTGATCTTAAGTCAGAATCAATAAAGTAAAAGGAGCATTAACAGTGGGCCTGGCTAGGTGAACAATCGTACTGGTTATCTGTTCTGCCTTGTTGTATTAATTATTGTAACTTGTATGGAGGGGGTGGTACCAGAAATAGTGACTTGTGAATGAAGTGGGAGCGGGATTTTTCGTCATCGTGTAGTTTCAGTTTCAGCCAAGTTGTCACTGAAACGTTTTACTTTCCAGGGTCTTGCACTTGCTTATTCATTCCATATTGCATTTTACTTTCCAGAGGCTTGTACTTTACTTCAAATACTGCTGAATCTGTCAGTTATTTATGTCAGGCTTGAAGAATGGTTCATTGATCCTGTAGTTGTTTAGACTGTTCCACGACCTGGACTCGACCATGTCTATTGCATTTTTTTGTTTCATGTCCATGTTTGAAGTAGTCACTTCCATTTTAGTTAATTTTCCTTAGGTTGGTTTAAAATAGAAATTTCCATCCATAATAATGTTGTTTGGTTATTTGGGGAAAATTAAATTACAAGTTTGTTTTATCTCTTGAAATACATTTTACTGATGTACTTTTTCTCATTTCTTTCGTCTTTCGTTCTGCTTCACAGGTTCTTATGTGACTCATGAGACAAACCACTTCGTTTACTTCTATTTGGACCAGAAAGCGGTTCTGCTATTCAAATCGGGTTGACAATAAAGATCACAAAGATGATAATGAGTTCATGATTATTATGCTATATGCCTGTATGTATTAACAAAATCTACTAGCATGCAAAATCTCTAGCTAGAGATTCTTGTGCCCAGCTTGTATATCGAAGTTCACTTTTTAAAATGGTTTTGAATTTTGAATGTGAATTTGTGGTCTTTCAATCAATTGTTTCACCGTTATTTTGTGTCAATTCCTGTTTCATCTGTTGTTGTCTGCTGCTGCTGCTAGTGGTTGTCTAGAATACAATGAGACACTGTCACATGAGAATTGAATGTGTTCAGGGTTTCAAGAAATTAGTAGTTAATATAAAATGTTTATGCACTTCTGAAATGCTGCGTGGTATTCTTGTCTTCTACACTAATAGATTAAGACAAAGATGCTGTATGGAACACAAGTGCTTTTGCGTAATCTGATGTGCCTGTGGATTGCTTTCTTGTGGAGTGAAGAGGCATCTTTTGTGCATAATCTGATGACCTGTCTCTAACCTACTTTTTCTTTTGGTCAAGAAATAAGAGAATAAACCCGAAATAGTCATAAGATTTTAGTTCCCATTGCATGCTCAATGACAAAACACAAACCACGCAGAATCTAAATATGACCAAGAATCAACTTTACAGGAAGTTTGCCATAGAATTACTTTTATACCTAATGGGTATAGAATCAGCCAGCATTTTTAATTTACTTCACCAGTAAGTCTGGAACAAAATCTTTATTTAGGAATTTAGACATGTATCAATACAGTGTCAAGAATTTGGTTAGCTAGTAATCTAACAGTGGAGTGTCTTAGAAATAAATTCTCACAGCTTCCTTTTCCATCTAAGAAATTTAGATATGAGGAAAAGAATAATATCCATTTATTTTTAATATTCACTTTAAAACTTAGTTTATTGTTATGTTTAACAAGATAATATAACTCAATATTCTGTGAAAAAATCTTTGTATTTAAGATGTACTTAGTTATCATCAGATACCCAAATAGCTAGTACTACACAACGTTATGCAAAGCTAGGTTAGAGTACAAATTTTTATTTTCAATTATTATGCATGTAATACTCAAGAATGCCAATATATGTTAGATGTGAGAACAATGAATTATTTGCCAAACTTGGTAGGAAAGTTCCATGCTAAGCTGCTATATAGTAATGCTCAATGGGTCAAGGATTTGTTCCCTGCTTGTTACCGTAGTTTAATTAATTTACGAAGGTGTGAACTCAACTTATTGAAGGGTACCCTTAAGCTCAGTGGAAAATAATATTTAATTTTAATGAATAATACTATAAGTTATCATTAACTGTAAAAGAGTATTAGTCGGTGAGTTTAATAAGGAAATTTAGTGTACAAGTAGCAAAATACAAAGTTAGCTAGCATGCAATCAAATGATGCACTGTACTGTATGCAATAATAAACTGAAATTTACCTCCAAAAAAAAAAAAAAAAAAACTGAAATTTAGTGTTGTGGGAGGGCACCAAACTGTCCCTTTCCAGGGGAAGGATTTGTGGACAGTACCACTACATAAAGACAAGCGAGTGGCAAATCCTATTGATTCCAAACTAGTATCTATGCTATGCCCATTTCTTTTACTCTCCTATGCTTTATTTATTTTATATAAAATAATTTTTTTGAA
>CATIWR010046828.1:0-18534 GCA_949677035.1 Omphalea diandra | reverse complement strand
ATGGTATCATCTTCTGCCTATTTTTCTTATTCTTTGAAAACCATTTCCTCAATTTCTCTGACTATCTCTCCTTCCTTTACGAAGAAATTAGATAGCAAACCATGCAGACCCCTCACCTCTAATTTTGTACTTTTCCAAGGTAACTAAGCTCATTCCTAGTAGTTTGGGTGGCAATCTTAAAAAATTTTGACACACCGATTAAATTATTTCCCAATACTTGAGCAGACAAAAAGTTCATGTTCTTTATAATACCCATTACCTTCGGGTCGACACATTTATTCATAACTCCTACCACTTGAAAACCCCTAAGATGCTCCACTTGAAAAACACCTAAAATGCAAAATAGCCACACTCAATGTTAACACAATTTCCTTAACTTCAACATAAATTGTTACTATCTCACCCTTGTAAGGGATCTTAACTTTTTGATGCACTGTGGGCAGCACCCCTCCCAATGGGTGATACCATGGCCTTCCCAACAATAAATAGAAGATGATAGAAATGTCTAATACTATAAATTCCTATGACATCCCCTTTCAATTTTTTTCAACTTTACTTAGTTTATTAAGCTACTTAAGTTATTAATCCGTACTTTATAATCATTTCCAAGCATATGTATTAACTCATCCATAGGGTATGAAGTACTAAAATGACTTAACATTATTAAAATTCTCTCATGCCATCCCATTATCATTAAAAGATATTTCTTCAATTGTTTTGAATACTACATATCTTTTATCGCAAGATAGTAATCATTTACAATAAAACACATATGGTTAAACAAACCAAAATACTAAAAGATTGCATACTAGCCCAACCACTATCAGACTGCTAGACAACAACTTCAAAATGTAGATTGGATATAATCGCTAGTCTACTCTTCTTGAAAGAAAATTAAATATATAGAAATTAGTTTGCATACTTAATAAGTAATCAATTAATCATACATAAATCACAAAAAGCACAACAAGCATTTAAATATAAATAATACATTATCCCATCCATGCACATAATAAAATAATTTCTAATCTTTAATACCTCATAGGTTATCAAATGTTGTTGCCACACAGGCTATAAGATATTATTATCATACTAGCTATCAAATGTTGTTGTCATATAGACTATCATATATTATTGTCACACAATCTATCAAATGTTGTTTTCATACAGGCTATCATATGTTGCTGCCACATAAGATATCAAATGTTGCAACCACACATGCTATCATATATTATTGCCATAAATGCTATCAAATGTCATTATTTATTCAACAATATCAAGTAATAATCCTTCAAAAAATCATTTATAAATCTAATAAAATTTTGACAATATAATGACTAATAGTCACACCCATCAAACTTAGCAAATCATATCATAACATGCTTTCATTTTTTAAGTCACAATTTATCAATATCTCATAAAAAATTAAAAATTAAAAATATAACAATCCTTTCATCAAATTATTCATCAATATCATCTCACTAAACAATATTTCAATCCATTGAGTATAAGTTCATAGCATTTAACCAATCATATGCTTAAGTACCATTAACTATTTACTTACCTTTATCTCCAAACTAATTAGTTGTGGATGGTCGCCACTTATTCCCAATATTATTTTACTAGCCTTGAGGACCTTTTACCAAAACTAGAAAGCCTTAGATTTCTTCCTAGTTAATTATGATAGCATGTATGATGGGCCTGTAGCTCACTTCTTCTTCTTCTTCTTCTTCTTCTACTACTACTACTACTGCTGCTACTGCTTCTCCTCATTTTTCTTCTTCTTCTTCTCATTCTCCCTCTTTTCCTTATTCTTTTTCTTCTTCTCCTTCTTATTCTCCTTCTTCTTCTTCTTTTTCTTCTTCTTCTTCTTCTTTTTCTTTCCTTCTTTATTTCTTTCTTTATTTTGCTCTCTTTTTTCTACTATATCTTTTTATCCTCTCTTATCAGCCCTTAAAAGTAGAAAATTCTAATTTATATTCTTATTCCAATAAGATGAAAGATCGATGGCTTATTCTTATTAATTGTTTAAATTTTTCTGTCTTTTTTCTTCATTCCTTTTTCACTTATATCCCTTTACGACTATTCATAAAATCTTTATACATTTTAATAAGTTCTAATATACCCCCTACTTAAGTTATAGCAATATGCATGCCATACGTGACAACTTGTTATGCAAATATGCAAACACCATATTAATATTCAAATGAATCAAATGTGATAATGTAAGTGTTATTGTCATGCTTATGTCATGTGATGCATATATGTAAATATAACATAATTAAAATGCAAATGAATTAGGTTGAAGAAGTTATAATTCCACCACTTTTGTTGTAACCCCAATTTTCACCATAGTCTCTAATATTCTAGTGGTCGACCTCTTACTATCATTATAAGCTCAAATGATGTTATTTGATGCTTCCAAATCCTTCACTAACAACCTATACTTGTGTAACAACTTTAGTGGGCAAATGTTAATTTTTGATCATCAACCATCACATATAGTGTTCTTTTTCCCTTTACTTCGACTCTTTTGAATAAAGCCAAGTTATGGTTCCTTCCTTCCAATGGCAGATCTTTGTCAAATAAGGTAATCTTTTCATTGTTTATGACTGAAATGATAACATCTTTTGATGTAGCTTTCTTTGAGATAATCAGACTTGACAACGCTTCAATAATGGTTTTCTTATATTATTGAGGGGTAATGAGAGTTCTTATACACTAATTTGGACTAGCATTTTCTTTAACTGTCTCTAGATAAGGTCACCCTCCTCCCTCTCCTTTACCACATCTTTCTTTGTTTCTTTCTCAACCCTTAGTTCCATAAGAGCCTCTCTATCAATGTAATACTTTCCACTTCGGGTAACATGGCTTGCCTATTCCTCAACCTTCTCCTTATCACTTTCCTCCCATAACCTAATCATCCTTTTCCTCTTTACCTTTTATGTTTCCACATCTGAACTCTCCTAGGTGTTAACGATACATACTATAACAATAACCTCCTTTGGTGCTTCTTTGATGGTAGCCATAACAATTTCTTCTAAAATTTAGAATCTATCATCAACGTCTCATGAATTGGAGGTAGAACATTATAATAGTTTAGAAGAGAATTTTTTTTTATATTTAGCCTCTCAGCATTACTATATTTAGGCTCTTACTGTATTCACATTATCCTTTTTATTTACTTCTCCTTAAGGCTATGATGACGTGCTTCTCCTTCCTTCGTATTGCTACATCAATTCCAATTCCTTAGCCTGTAGACTGACTTCTTT
This sequence comes from Omphalea diandra, assembly GCA_949677035.1. Classification (NCBI taxonomy): domain Eukaryota; kingdom Viridiplantae; phylum Streptophyta; class Magnoliopsida; order Malpighiales; family Euphorbiaceae; genus Omphalea; species Omphalea diandra. Next base: position 15,262 of record CATIWR010046828.1, on the reverse strand, counting down.
AAAATTTCATACTAATATGCCTTTAATTCTAATTCTTATGTTTGGCAATGCCCCCTTTGATGATCATCTGTCCCTTTCCCTTCTCTAATGGCCTGGTGGTTGCTTCAAAAGCTAATTTCTTTTGCCTCCTTACATAATCGTTAAATGTTTTTACCAATTTTTTGCTTTAGTAATTATAAATCTTGCAAGGTAATCTCTAATGCAGAATTACATGCATAGTGTTTTTTGAAAGCCTCGGTCAGTTCTTTCTAACTTTCCTAATAGTCTTGGCAAATTATAATACCACGCCCTTATAGACCTTTCTAATGACAGCTCAAACAACTCAAGCATAAAATCAGTGGACACTTTAGATGTCTTCATTATCTACACATAGGAGTGGATATGGTTAGTAGCATCTTTAAATCCAGTAAACTTAGGAAGTTCAGCCATTTGGAAATTAACATAATGCTTTTCAAACTTGCAATCCCATTTTCTAGTCCTTTTAAACCAAGTATGCCTAGCAAGGTCATTAAACCAGGTGCTTTCCTTTTCATTGTCCACTAGTTTATCTTGAACTACAATAGTGTTTTCCACTTCCTTGGCTAGTTTACTCTCATGATACTCCTTCATTCTAAACATATCATCATCAATTACAACATATCGAAGTGTCTCCATTAGTGTCTTCCCCTTATCAATCTTACATGTGAATGAATCAACCTTTTTTAAAATCTCATTAAGGCATTTGTTCACCTCTTTAATAGTCCTTTCCTCCATAATGTGGCTTATGTTGGCTATAATCCTCTCTAGGACTTTGGGTGGCATAATTGATTCCATGATCAACTCTGGCCTTTGAATCACGCTAAGCTTCTTGTTCTTCCTACCTAGTCGATTACCCCTTCTCTTCTACGAGGGTTTAGACAGAGCTATGATGGCTATAAAATAAAGGTTATTAGGATGATGCATGAGCAAGATAAGCAATGCATGTATGCATGAAATGTCCACGTTATTGCAAAATATCATTCCAACCTTATTTCTCCCACACACACAAGGTCTAAAGGTTTTTTCCTATGTAAGTCTTATTCTTCTATCATCAAGGGATAAAGAATATGTAGTGGTCACCTCAAACCAAGAAGGGTTGAAGTCTCAAAAGAACACTTGTACATTTAATCTAGAAGAGATAAATAAATACAATAGAAAGCTATTTATATTATTCAAGAAAGGATCTATATAAAGGTGAAGAATCTCTTTAACAAGGTAAGTAAGAGATGTACATGTACATTTATATAAAAATTCTTTGCACGATGAGGTAGAGGGATATGCAAACATTTACATGGGAATAATTTACCTCAAGGGGGAATAGGGTAACATTGTGTTTACATGAGGAATATCTAAACATGTTCTTTTAAAACTCTAATCATTCTTTTAGAGAGAAATGTAAAAAAAGGGAGTGTCCTATTCCAAGGTGTTAATGGCTTCTACATACAACTAATGGTTGAAAGGGTTATTGTAGTTGATGGCTCCTATAAGATTAGGGGACAATTATCATAACCCTCTATTTGATATACCCTAAAAAACTTGGCTTATGAGTGACGACCCTCCTTACCATCTCTTAAGCCTAAATGGAGTTTAAGTCTCAAGTTTGGAAAATTCATCGATTTATCTATAGGCAAACCTAATGCATGTGGTGAAGTGTGGAGGCTACGTGAATGTAAGGGACTAATTAATAACAAAGTTAATATGTTAAAATGTGAACCATATATTAAATGTTAAGTCAATTTTGGGTCCCCAGTGGAGTCACCATTGTGAGTGCCATCAAATTCTAAGGTTGTGCTCAAACGAGTGAAATTTTGCTTGAGACTTGATCCTTTTATCAACCATCTAAGGATCAAGAGAATGAAGGGTCATACATTATGAGTGACCCCTAAACATAGCTTGTACTTGGACCAATGAGGGATCCTTTAGGCTTCACATAAGTTTGAAGCCCTTTTCTAATTTGGTGGTTAATAAGGACTAAAATAGAATAATACATTAGTACTATCCTAATGGAATATGGGGTTGCCACTTGACTTTTGTTGAAACAAAAATCTAGGCAAGATGAAATCTAAACCTAACAAAGTCATTTAAAATACCCAATTCATCTTTACCCCATTAGAGATCATGTTCGCAAATTAGGTGTGGCTTAGGGAAAAGGTTAGACACCCCTAAACCACCTAGATATTGGGATCCAGCCTTCAAACATCTTTAGTCCACTTTTACCATTTTAACTTGTTAGTAATTAGTCTGGTTAATGTCATTAAACATATTTCTAACATGATTTAGCCAATTATATTAAGGTAATATCATACTCAATCTCAAAAGGGATGGGGATCATGCATTATATTAAAGGGGGGTCATGCATATCAATCAACTATAAAAGTGTACAATTATAAGCATCATATGCTCAAATGATCACCTACATGCTAAGGAAAAACATAAGTTAGTCATCATCGCAGTAACAAAGTAGAAAAGTAAAGAACACAAAATGAACATAAATAAAAGAGAGAGTCTCACCCATAGTCACTAAGTCAAGTGAACCTATGCATGTTTCTAAGTTTATTATTTCACATCAAACAATAAACTAACATGGCAAACCAAATATGAAATGTGAACATAGCAAGACATAGTCATAGAGGTATGGTATATGTGATTCATAGGAAACACATGAAGGGTAAAGGTAAGGCCTTGGGTGAGGATTGAAGTCACTAATTTGGATTCCTAAGATTATGGGACCTTAATCCATTGGCATTCATAAAGAGTCATAACATCCTTAAAACACCTAAAGTTATCAGAAAAGCTAGGATATTGAGATGGTGTAAAGATAACTCCTACAAAGACACTAGCAAAAATACTTAAAAATACTTTACTAACAACATGAGCACCAACCAAAAGATGGGCAATTGTGTGATGGACTCTCTCCCTAAAAATGTTCAAAATAGCCACATATGGGAAGAGAAGATGAGCAACCTAAGGAGCTAGTAATCCCCTCTCAGTAGTAAGGACAAGACTCACAATAAAGTAAAAAAAAAAAACATAGATATGCCATAAAATCATTGAGTCCTTGGGAAAGATGGATTCCGTATCCCAATCATGTTCATGATAATGATAACTCAAACAAGCAAAGCAATGTAAAGAGAATAACATGAAGGAGGTGAGTTCAAACCATTACAAACAAGTACAAAACCCTTTCCTTTTTGTTCCTTATCCTACCAAATCAAAGAATAGGAATCATAAGCACAAGATCTAGCCTCATTCAGTTGTTGAAACTCATAAAGGAATAATTAATAGCCCTTGAAAAGTAAAAAAAAAAAATAAATGGAAGAAGAATAAGAGAAAACTGTTGCTCCTCAGTCAAAATGGGTTGTACAAACTAACTGGTGGTTTGCACCAACTATTAAAACTAAGAATTAATAAGGATAAAAAGGAAAATAGAAGAAGAAAGGAAAGGGATTAGCATTATGGATGCTCTTCTTATATGCCTTACCCTCAAAGGAACTCTTATCAATGGATTGTCCTTTAAATGCCAAGGAATATGCAAAATGAAGTCTAAAAAATCTTAGGAGATACCTTCGATCTTAGGTATTAAGGGTTGGGTGTTTGGTTTCTGTCTGTTTAAGGTTTGTGAGTCATAATTTTAATAGAGTAACATTAGGGTTGTCTAAACTTCCTTCTCTTTCTCTAATGTTAGGATATTTATAGAGGGAAGCGGTATACTAGAGTTGGAATGGCTATACAACCATTTATATTGGCTCTATAGACTAGGGTTTTATAAGGGACAAGATTCCAAAATGTTCTACTGGTTATTGTTTGGCAGTTATCTATATAACCAATTGAGATGATTGTACAATCATTTAAACATGGCTAGTAGAATTAGGCTTTTAAGCCTTATGGGATTGAGCTTGGTTTGTGGCTTGATCTAAGGTTTCCTAAGGCCTTTCTTCTTCTTCCTTTTATAATTCTCCTTGCATTTTAAAGAATCACTCTGTTAGTTTTCTTCATTGGGCTTGCATCTTAAGGCCTAAAATATGATGCTTACAATGAGTATCTCAACGAAGTTAAAAAGAAAGATCAAGACACTATCAGAAGATTAACATTATAATTTATTACTTATGATAGGATGATTTATAAGAGAATGTCTAATGAGATACAATTGAGAAGTTTAGTAAAAGCAAAGGCATGACCAATAATATAAGAGATTTTTGTTGGGATATGTAAAACCCATATGAATGGATGGGCTCTAATATGAAAGATCATACAACAGATATATTTTTGGCTAACTATGAAATAAAATTACATTATAATGGTAAAGGCTTTCCATAAGTGTTAAATACATGAGAATCTTAACCATTTGCTTATAAAAAATAAATACATAAGAACCTTAACCATTTGCCTATAACAAAGTTGTAAAACATAACCTTATTATGGCCATTCACTGTATGAAGGATACATGCACTTAGAGTGATCAAGGCAACTTCTTCAAAAAGTCATAAGTATATTATGGTTGTATTTGATTATTTCTTAAAATGGCTAAAAGATGAAGCATATAGGAAATTAAGGGCAAATTAGATGGCTAAATTTATCGAGAAGAATCTTAACTATAAGTATAGAGTTCCATATCATATGGTAACAAATAATAAAGTGCACTTTCAAACTAGAGCCCTAATCTAAAGGTATAAGGTTGTTCACCATAAGTTTCCACATTATTGAACATATATTAATGGAGTAATGAAAGCAACTAACAAGAATGTAATGACGATACTAGCTAAAATATTATAAGCCTATAAGGATTGGTTTGATAAATTACCTTTTGCTTTATGTGGATATAAGGCACCTGAAAGGACATTAACTGGGGCAACCTTTTATTCTTTAGTATATGGAATAGAGATAATTTTGCTAAATAGATATAGAAGTCCAATTCTTATGAGTGTTACTAGAAGCAAAGATTTTAAAATACAAGTATGTCCAAAGCAAGTATAAGCAACTAGATTCATTTGATCAGAAAAGGTTAGAGATGATGTATCATATAAAATTGTATCAAAAAAATATAGTCAAAGCTTACTAAAAAAGTTATTAAACTAGAAATGATTTAGGTTAGAGATTGTTGTCCCTTGGCACTAAGAAGGGGGGGAGGGGTTGAATTGGTGTATAAAAAATTTCAAGAACAAAGAAGAGAGGAAGAAAAATGAGTAGAATGGAGACAGCAGATTTATAGTGGTTCGGGTATAATCGACCCTACATCCACTCCCCAATTGACCAATTGGGTATTTCACTATCTCAAAGTGTTTTCAAGCTCACACCTAACTTGTACAACTTGTGTTTTTATGGCTCACACACAACCTTACAACAATGTGTTTTTAGGCTAACACACAACCTCACTCAAGTGTTTCACTAGGCTCACACTTAAATCTATCTTGGAGTTTTTTTACAGGATCACACTACAACGTTATAACTTGTTGTTTAATGCTTACACCTAACACTTAAAATTTCATAAAGAAAATTAAAGAAAATGAGTAGCAAAGATTGAGAGCTTTAATCACTTATAATAAATTTCTTAGCAACCTCATTCATGGCTATTTGGTGGTGTATTTATACCCAAAATTCACCAAAGAGACGTTGCAGATCATAGCTTACCAAATCCTTGAAACATGCTAGGCAGATTCTACATTAATTGCTTGTCAGGATGAAATCGCGGTCGCTACTGATCCTTCACAACCCGCGATTTCTAAATTTCCTTATGAGAGACAAAAGCTATGGCTTGTTTTATGCGGATGATGAAGAGATGATCTCTATTCCTCTCCTACCTCTACAGCAATATGATGGATCTCTAAGAGAAACTTAGAGTTCCACCTTGCCATCTCCAAGCTTGTTGTTGATGGTGGAGAGAAATACTTTGGACTTAGGCTTAGGTGGTAGAGGAGCTGAGGGAGAAACTTCTTCAAGACGTAGACACTCCGCTTAGAAGCTTGCGAGCTCTCATACGCTTAGCCCTAAAAGCGCCAATAAGGCATACATAGGAATCTGGATGAATTGTCTTGGCATTGATGAGGTAGGTGAGGCCCAAAAAGTTTTGAAAGGGTATATACTTCTTGGTGAGTAGCTTTTCCTTATCCTCGTCAAGTGCTCCCAGAAATCGATAGATTACAGTGACGCGAGAGGGGATCAGAAATTGACTCTTCAGCTTTGTGCTCATGTGGACCAATTGATCCACAAGATAGCGACTAGTTTGGAGTGGTTGGTTCTTCACAAGACATAAGAGGAATGTAAGATCTTTATGAGACCTTCTCATTCCCATCACCCTTCGCATTGATGGAAAAGGTGATGATGCGGTAAAAAAATCCACAAGGTCAAAGTCTTCATGTGTTTTGCAAGAGAGGATCTTAAGTCGTGTCTCGTTTCGATTGAAACTTCTGCCCAAAACACTAAATATATAACATCGAGAGCCAAAATAATAAATGGAATGTGCTCATCGATTTAGAGGTTGAAGAGGGAGGACAGTTGCTCGAAGGTGATTAAGTACGGATCCCCAAAAGCATGAAAGATGAGACCGTACTGCTCGGCAGGAGATTCCTCTTTACGGCTCAACTGAACCATGCACATGAATTCTTGGACTATCTCTTCGTACCCCGGTTCATCTCTAAAAATGAACACATTCTAGCCAAGGTTGGATAGGAATGCTCGGATTTTGTTGTAGATGCCTAGAGTCTCAAGTAGAAAGGTGGAGGGTATCTTGTTAGGTAGGATGACTTTGGAGAGGTTCGCCTTATATCTCTTCATTTCTTCATGAGTCACTCCATTCATATAGATGAGGGAAGGAGGGGCAGAGGGTTGTGCTATACCCTTGCCTTTCTCAGCTCTGGAAGATTTTTTTGGTGCCATGAAGAACTTGAGAGAATTTGAGAGATTTAAAGAGAATTAGAGATTTGGAAGTTTGAGATATGAAATTGGGATGAAAAGCACTGTTGAAAGGGTTTATATAGGCTCTGAAGAGACATTCAATGCCCATAAATGGCTAGAAATGGATTAAATGAAGAGAGGAAATGGTTGGCAATCAAATCATTTAATTGCCTAAACGGTTACTCTAATTCGCGTCCGCGAAATTGGAAGTCGCGACCGCGAATTTCGAAAAATGTAACGGACAAATTTTCCTCGAGAATACGCATTCTAATGGTCAAAATTTTGAAAATTTGACAAAATTCGCGGTGGAGAGTGATTTTCATAACCTCGATTTGAAATTTGGCAGCCAGGTAAAGTTGACTTGTATTTCGCGACCGTGAAGAAGAAATAGCGACCGCGAATTATGAGTCAGCAAGGATAAGTATGAGAAAATTTTGAGAATATGTGATCCACTAGAAATAAATAATAAACATGTTCATACAATCATCGCTCATGCATAACATACATAACAATCAGTCATAGCATCAAAGTTTTCACTTTAGGGAACTACCATCAAACATTCCCAATTCTCTCTTAATGAAGTTCATCCTTTCTTCATTTAGAGGTTTAGTAAAAATGTCTGCAAGTTAAAGATTTGTGTTAATAAATTCTAACACAACATCACCCTTTTGCACATGATCTCTAAGAAAATGGTGTCTAATATCTATGTGCTTACTCCTAGAGTGTTGGATGGGATTTCTAGAAAGATTAATAGCACTTGTATTATCACATTTAATAGGAATGTGATCAATTGTTTTGCCAAAGTCCTTTAATTATTGTTTCTTCCACAAAACTTGGGTGCAACAATAACCAGCAACCACATAGTCGGCTTTCGTGGTGGACAAGGCAACCGATACTTGCTTTTTACTAAACTAAGAGACTAAACATTCTTTTATAAATTGGTTAGTCTCAAAAGTGCTTTTTCTATGTAAGAGACTTCCTGCATAATCTGCATTCGAAGACCCTACTAGGCTAAAGGAAGAGTTCCTAGGATACCAAAGTCCTAAGTGAATTATGCCAAATAAGTATTTGAAAATTCTCTTAACTGCATTTAAATGAGATTCCCTAGGAGAAGATTGAAACCTAGCACACATACAAACACTAAACATTATATCTGGCTTAGAAGCAGTAAGATAGAGTAGAGATCTGATCATACCTCGATATCTCTTTTCATCTACCTCCTTACCCGATTCGTCTTTGTCTAGTTTGATGGTACTACTCATTGGAATTTTAGCTATCTTGCAACCTTCCATGCCAAATTTCTTGAGCATTTCTCTTGCGTATTTGGCTTGGTTGATGAAGATCCCTTCTTTGGATTGCTTTATTTGTAGACTAAGAAAGAATTTGAGCTCTCCCATCATGCTCATTTCGAATTCTCTAGTCATACACTTAGCAAATTTCTCACAAACAGATTCATTAGTAGCACTAAAGATAATATCATCAATATAGATTTGGACAATTAAAGTGTCATGATTGTGCTTTTTCACAAATAGTGTAGTGTCAATCTTCCTTTTTTCAAACTCATTTTGCAAAAGAAATAAACTGAGCCTTTCATGCCAAGCGCTTGGAGCTTGTTTTAAACCATATAAGGCTTTGTTTAGTTTAAAAACATGGTTAGGGAAACAATGTGATTCAAAATCGAGAGGTTGTTCAACATAAACTTCCTCCTCATTGATACCATTTAAGAAAGCACTCTTTACATCCATTTGAAAAAGCTTAAAATTCATATGACATGCAAATGCTAAAAGAATCCTAATGGCCTTTAACCTTGCTACGAGAGCAAAAGTTTCATCATAGTCAATGCCTTCCTCGTCATTGTACCCTTTGGCAATCAATGTAGCCTTATTTCTTGTGATGGCCCCCTAGCTCATCTAACTTGTTCCTAAACACCCACTTACAACCTATAATTTGGTGTTCCTTAGGCCTAGGGACAAGTTCCCATACTTTGTTTCTCTTAAATTGGTTGAGTTCTTTTGGCATAGCAAGTACCCAACTCTCATCATCAAAAGCCTTATCAATTGATTTTTGCTCAATTTAAGAAACAAAAGCAAGATTATTATCTAAATGATGAAATTGAGATCTAGTACTTACACTCTTTGAAGTATCACCAATGATCAAATCTTTGGGATGGTACTTGGAGAATCTTCAATCTTTGGATAGTTCTTGTCTTGGTTCTTCTTCTTGTTGATCTTCATCCACTTTTAAAGAGTCATATTCATCTTTTCTTGTAGGATCTTCCAAGCCCATTTTTCAAGTTCACCTACAAGATCATCAATAAAAGTACCTTTTCCAAGATCAAGCTTACTAGATTCATCAAATACAACATTCATAAACTCTTCAACTACCATAGTGCTCTTATTAAAGACCCTATAAGCTTTGCTACTAGTGGAATAACCCAAGAAGATTCCTTCGTTGGTTTTTAAATCAAATTTCCTAAGATTATCCTTAGTGTTCAAAATGTAGCACTTACATCCAAATACTCTAAGGTATGATATCTTAGGTTTTCTACCATTCCATAGCTCATAAGATGTTTTATTGAGAATGGGTCTTTTGAAAACTCTATTTGCAATACAACATGAGGTATTGATGGCTTCGGCCCAAAAGTAATTAGATAATGAATACTCATTGAGCATTATCCTAGCCATCTCTACTAAAGTCCTATTTTTCCTCTATACAACACTATTTTGTTATGGTGTTCTAGGAGTTGAAAAATTATGAAAAACTTTATTCTCTAAACAATAATTTTCAAAAAATTCATTTTGAAATTCTTTTCCATGGTCACTTCTAATAGAGAAATTAAGTAACCTTTTTCATTTTGAACCCTTTTTGCAAAACTTTTAAAAACATCAAATGAATCATTCTTATGAGCTAAGAAGGATACCCATGTAAACCTAGAGTAATCATCAACTAGGACTAATGCATAGTGTTTTCCACTTAGGCTAGCACTTCTAGTAGGTCCTATTAAGTCCATATGAATAAGTTGAAGAGGTTTAGATGAACTTACAACATTTTTGGCTTTATGTGAGGCATGATGTTACTTCTCCATTTGGCAAGGACCACATGTCTTATCTTTGAAGAAGTTTAACTTGGGAAGTCCTTCCACTAATTCCCCTTTAGAGAGACTTTGAAGAAGTTCCATGCTTACATGTCCAAGCCTTCTGTGCCACAACCATGCTTCATTGCTTATAGACATAAGACATTAGAAAGATTGGTTAGCCAAATTGTCTAAGTCAATTGAGTAGGTATTGCTTTTCCTTTCACCCTTGAAAATAACCTCATCATCCACTAAAGTGGTGACTCGACATTCTCTTAAATCAAAGATGACTTTATTACCTTTATCACACAATTGACTTACACTTAACAAGTTATGTTGTAAGCCACTAACTAATAACACATTATCTATCAATGAACAACCATTCTTACCTATCATTCCAATGCCAATGGCCTTACCCTTGGCATTATTTGACATTCCCACCTTCTTTCTCTTTTAGTGATGTGAATAGTCTTATATTTCCGGTCATGTGTTTTGAACATCCACTATCCACATGCCAATTGCTTGTTTTGGTGGTAGTCACACTTTCCTACAAAACAAATGTCAATCACCTTTTCTTTGGTACCTAAGCATACTTCAATCCTTGGGGGTTAGAAATTGAAGGATCCTCTAACTTGAGGTGAGCTTTTTTAATGTAACAATGGATGTTGATATGCCCTGTTGGTGCTTAGCACTAAGAAGGAGGGTTGAATTGGTGTGTAAAAATTAAAAATAGAAGAGTAGAAGAGTAATGAAGACACTCGATTTATAGTGATTCGGGTATAATCGACCCTACGTCCACTCCCTAATTCTCAGTAATTGGGTATTCAACTAACTATCAATGGTGTTTTCAAGCTCACACCAAACTTTTACACTTGTGTTTTCTAAGGCTCACACAATAACCTTTACACTTGTGTTTTAGAGGCTCACACAATAACCTTTACGCTTATGTTTTTCAGGCTCCCACAATAACCTCTCTAGAGTGTTTTAACAGGCTAACACTTCAACATTTACAAATGGTGTTTATGCTCACACCAAACAATCAATTAAAGAAGAGAAAAGATTGAGTAACAAAATTGCAAGAGTTTGGTTATAAAGTTATTAATTCTCTTGCATTTACATATGTTTGGTGAGGTATTTATAGCCTCTACCCACCAAAGAGATGTTACAATAAAATTGGTACAAAATCTTCAAAGTGTGCTAGACAGATTTTGCATTACATGTTTGATAGGCTTCATTCGCGGTCAATAATTTCAAATTTCAATAAGGGAGCCAAAAATTGCAGTGAAAAATCATGTTTGTGTCTAACGACTAGTACATGTGGCAACTACTCATTGGTTCACCATGAAAATATAGTTGTTGCCTTTCAACTGCTAAATAAAAGTAACGGTAGTAAATTACTTTGTGCAGGACACGACTAAGGATGCAAATTCATCTGCCAGAACTTGCATTCTCCATTTCACAAATCGCGGTCAGTACCAACTCATAGCCTTCATAATTTTTGTCTTCCAACAGTCACCTGGGACACTTGTCATGCTTTGGTTGTGGACTTGCTGCCATCTTGAGTTACCTTAAAATTCGTGGTCACGATTGAGGCATGACACACACCGCGAATTCATTTGGAATTTTTGGACTCCTTAGTTTGAATGAATCGCAGCCGAGAATAGCTCTGCAATTTTGCCTGCCTGATTTTTAGCATATTTTAACATGAGTTGCAGTCGCGAATCCTGGATAGTGATCGATATTTATATGTTACTTTAGAGCTTAACAACTCTTTTCATCTCTTCTTGAGAGATTTATCTATTTCTGTAAAATCAACACTTATTTGAAATATTAGTGATGATCAATCTTTTTTGTCAAGATCAAAGAGGTTCTAGACTTAAGACTAACCATCCTAGTCCAATATTCTCCCCATTTTTGATTTTGACAACTTGGATTGATCCAAAGTGAAAAATAAGTGCAGAAAAGTAAAATTAAATCATACTTAGATCGCGCTTAGCAAAGATTTCTAAGTGTGAAGTTAAGTTGCTTCTTAATTGCTCCCCCTTAACTTATGTACTCACTCCCCCTTAATTAGTTATCTCTCCTTTGGATAATTTTTCACTCATATCTTATCTTATCTTATCTCTCCCCTTTTGGTAAGATAAAAAAAGGTTAGATAAGATGAAAGATAATTAAAGGGAAAGTTAAGGCACAAATTATTAAGGAGCATAGGAATAAGTTTGCAAGGAACAAACATTAATCGTAAAGATAAAAGTAATTGCTCAAAGATATGCAAGAAAGAACAAACTTTTATAGATATACCAAATGTGGGATCATAAAGATCGCGATTACAAAAAGTAAACTAAGAAAAGAAAAATTACACAGAGAAACCTAAAATCTAAAAGACTGGAGAATCACTGTCATATCCAGAAGAGTCATCCTCGTGCTCTTGGAGCCCACCCTCAGCCTCATCTCCGTCTTCCACACCTTCATCCCCATCTTATGTCTTTGAAATCCGTGAAGTCGAGGAGATGGCAAGGTGGAACTCCGAGTTTCTCTTAGAGATCCACCATATCGCTGTGGAGGTGGGAGAGGAATAAAGATTGTCTCTTCATCATCCGCATAAGCTTATCAAGCTTGTTGTTGATGGCAGAGAGGGAAACTTTGGCCTTAGGTTTAGGTGGTGGAGGAGCAGAGGGAGAAACTACTTCAAGACGTAGACACTTCCACTTGGAAGCTTGTGAGCTCTCCATACGCTGTGCCCCAAAAAGCGCCAAGAAGGTATGTGTAGGAATCTGGATGAATTGCCTTAGCATTGATGAAGTGGGTGAGGTCCAAAAAGTTCTGAGAGGGTAGATACTTCTTGGTGAGTAGTTTCTCCTTATCCTCATCAAGGGCTCCCACAAAATCAATAGATTGAGGTGATATGTGAGGGGAGTAGAAATTGACTCTTCAGCTTCATGCTTATGTGGATCAGTTGATCCACGAGATAGCGATTGGTTTAGAGTGGTTTATTCTTCATAAGACAGAAAAGGAATGTAAGATCCTTTTGTGAGACCTTCTTGTTCCCATCATCTCTCACATTTGATGGAGAAAGTAATGATTCGATGAAGAATCCATAAAGGTAAAGTCTTTATGTGCTTTGCAAGAGAGGATCTTGGGTCGTGTCTTGCTTCGATTGAAACTTTTGCCCAAAACTCTGAGTATATAACATCGAGAGCCGAAATAATGAATGGAATGTGCTCACCTATTTGGAGGTTGAAGAAGGAGGATATTTGCTCGTAGGTGATGAAGTACGGATCCCTAAAAGCAAGAAAGATAATATCATATTGCCCAGCAGGAGATTTTGTTTTATGGCTCAGCTGAACCTTGCACATGAATTCTTGGACTATCTCCTCGCACCCCGGTTCATCTCTAAAAATGAATTCATTCTAGCCAAGGTTGGACAAGAATGCTCTGATTTCATTGTGGATGCCAAGTGTTTCAAGTAGAAAAGTTAAGGGTATTTTGTTAGGTAGGATGACTTTGGAGAGGTTTGCCTTATATCTCTCCTTTTCTTCACGGGTCACTTCCTTCATGTAGATGAGAGAAGGAGGAGCAGAGGGTTGCGTTATACCTTTGCCTTTCTCTGCTCTAGAATTTTTCTTTTGAGTCATGGCAATAGATGAAGAAGATTTGGGAGATTTGAGAGTGATTTGAGGAAGAAAAGATGTTTGGAGTAGATGTGAGAAAAACACTATTGAAGGGGGTATATATAGCCCTTGAAAAGGTGTATCAACAGCTAAAAATGGCTAGAAAAATATTTATAAAGGGTTGGAAACGGTTGGCTAGTGGTTACTCAAATTTGCGTTCGCGAATTATCTAGTCGCGACCACGAATTCTATAAAATGTGAGTAACAAACAAATTTTCCTTGAGAATATGCACTGTAATTGTCAAAATTTTGAAATTAATGATCGAAATTCATGATGGAAAGATATTTTATGACCGCAAATTGATATTTTGATAGTCGAGTGAAATTGACTTGTAATTCGCGATCGTGAATAAAGAATAGCGACCGCAAATTATGAGTCAGCAAGGATAAGAATGAATGATTTTGAAAAACTTATGATCCACTAGAAATTTATAATAAAACCATCCATATCAATAATCAATCAAACATATCACACACCCATCACAATTAGATATAAGATCACACAAAAATTTTCACTTGAGGCAACTTCCATCAAGCATTCCTAATTCTCTCTTAATGAAGTTCATCCTTTCTTCATTTAGAGGTTTACTGAAAATATCTGCAAATTGGTGATTAGTGTCAATGAATTCTATCACAACATCACCTTTTTGCATATGACCTCTAAGAAAGTGATGCCTAATAGTGATGCCTAATATCTATGTGCTTACTTCTAAAGTGTTGGATAGGATTCTTTGAAAGATTAATAGCACTGGTATTGTCATATTTGATAGGAATGTGATCAATTGCTTTACCAAAGTCCTTCAATTGTTGTTTCATTTAAAGAACTTGGGTACAATAATAACCCGCAACCACATACTCAGCTTCCACGGTGGACAAGGCAACCAACACTTGCTTCTTACTAAACCAAGAGACTAAACAATCTCCTATAAATTGGCAAGTCCCGAAAGTGCTTTTTCTATCTAAGAGACTTCTTGTGTAATCCACATCCGAATACCCTACTAGGCTGAAGGATGTGTTCCTAGGATACCATAATCCTAAATGAATAGTGTTATACAAATATTTAAAAATTCTCTTTACAACATTCAAATGAGACTCTCTATGAGAGGATTGAAACCTAGCACACATGCAAACACTAAACATTATATCTAACCTTGCGGCATAAAGATGGAGTAGAGATCTGATCATACCTCAATATCTCTTTTCATCTACCATTGTACCCGATTCATCCTTATCTAGCTTAATGGTACTACTCATTGGAGTTTTTGCTACCTTGCATCTTTCTATGCCAAATTTCTTTATAATTTCCTTTTGTGTTTTTGGCTTGGTTGATGAAGATCCCTTCTTTGAGTTGTTTGATTTGTAGACCAAGAAAAAATTTGAACTCTCCCATCATGGTCATTTCAAATTCTCTTGTCATACACTTAGCAAAATCCTCACAAAGAGATTCATTAGTAGCACCAAAGATAATATCATCAACATAGATTTGGACAATTAAAGTGTCATGCTTGTGCTTTTTAACAAATAATGTAATATCAACCTTTCCTTTCTCAAAATCATTTTGTAAAAGAAACAAACTAAGCCTTTCATACCAAGCTCTTGGAGCTTGTTT
>CATIWR010046818.1:0-19393 GCA_949677035.1 Omphalea diandra | reverse complement strand
ATAATTATCTGCCATTATGGACTAGTAAAAGAGGAGATAAGGTCGAAATACACCCAATGAAAGACAGAGAGAGCTAAGGAAGAAAGAAAGAAAGAATGAAAGGAAGGAAGAAGAAGAAGAAGAAGAAAGAGAGGAATAAGTGTGGCCTGCCTAAGGTTTTCCAATTTTGGGACAATAGGTAAGTAATTTATCTTCTTCTCAACTGAAATTAACCTCTCATGACATGTTAATCATGCATGGTTAGTGAGAATTATGGAGTAATTGAGGTAGAGCTCTAGGATGGAAGTTGTAATCTAAGAGAACAAGAGCTGATTCTGTTGATTTTACTGTTATAGCAGAATTTTTCACCCATGATTTCATAACTCTAGAAGAAGAATTGGAGGAAAGTGCAAAACATGAAAGTTGTAGCCTTATGTCTCATTTAAATGCATATGAAGCAGTTTTGCTTGATTCTGTGTGCGTGAAGTGATATGGCTCCTTCATTAGGATTGGTTCAAAAACGAACCGAGATTATCTCAGTCTTCTATTTTGTTATATTTTGATGACTTTATATTCTGATTTTGACAGAGTGTAAAACATGAAACTTGTAGGGTTATATTCCCTCTAAATACCTGTTAACCAGTTTTTATTGGTTTTTTGTGTGGAAAGAGATATGGCTCATTGATTGGGACTGACTCTGTATCTGGATGACACACCACCTTTCTTTTAATTCGGTTTTCTAAGAATTTGATGACCATAAACTCAGAATTTGATGATGGTCCAAACTTGAAAGTTGTATATTTATGTCTTATCTACATAACTGTGAAATATTGTTGTCAAATCTAGCATGGTTGCTGAGATATTATCCCTTTATGATGACTGGTTGTCAACATATTATGAACCTACTTGTCCCGAGATTGGTCCTTTGTTTTGGTGACCTTATAGACTAAACTGGATAATGAATAAAACATAAAAATGTTCATTTATATGTTTTGTAACTGATGGTAGAATATTATTGTAATTAGACAAGTACAATTTGAGATATGCCCAAGAATGTAAGACCTACTCAGACTGAGATGATATTGCAGCAAGGTAGAACTTAAAAATTCACCACATTTTATGTGTATCTGATATTAGCCTGAAATTTGAATATGTTGTCCCATTATATGTCTAGTTTGTTTGAAAAAAAAAATAAAGCCATTTGGTTAAGTATATCAGGAGTTATTAAGCTCAAGCTACCATATAAAGAAAATATGTATAAACACTAAGTACACTTGCATGGATCATACCAGAACTGCATACCAAGCATTCATAATCATTTTGACATACTTGTAACCATGTATGTATCAAATTCTAAGATCTCAACACTTTGAGGAAGTCCTAGAGAGAGAACCAAACCTACTATAAAGGTCGGTAACATCAAAAGGTGAGTAAAAACCATTATTGGATTCAATAGGTGTATGTGATGATTGTATGATATGATTATATTCTATTACATGTATATATGATTGAATTGTTACATGTTACATGAAAATATAAGTCAAGTGAGAATGATTGAATTGTTACATGTTACATGGGAATAATATGATTATGTTCTATGACATGTATATATGATGGAATTGTTACATATTACATGGAAATATAGGCCAAGTGAGAATCAAATGCTCTTAACGATTACTTGGCATATCATTTGTGAATAAGCACTTGCTTATGGAACTAAAAAGGCATTGTGACCGACTTGTCAAACACTTGCAAATCACGTGAAAGATGGATCAATAGGTCCCAAATCATATGTCAAATGAATTATAGGAAGATGGACCAATAGGTCCCAAATCATATGTTACATGAATCACATAAATATCCCGGGAGCAATGTTTGCCTTGCACGGTCATGACAAAAACAAAGTTATTGCATTTGCACTTGCATAGTCAATTATTATACTTGCAATGTATCTTGATGATATTTGATTATGGATTATGCCATGAGAATTTGATTATTATTTTTATACACTGAGTCACGACTCACCAAATCTCAAGTTTTTTTTTCAGATATCGAAGAATAGGATTTGGACACTTTGGTGCTTTGAGTTTTACATTAAGACATATGGACCACAAGTCGTCGGCTAAATCCCAACTCTCTCTCTCCTCGTGTCATATACATATATGTACATCAAATACATGTTGGATTGTGTGTGTAGGATGGATAAAACCTTTATGCATATGTATTTTGGACATGAATGATATGAGTTTTGTAAAATGAAAATGGTCGTTACAGTTATTGGTATCAGAGCAATATGAGTTCTCTCAAATGAAAATGGTTGTTACATATCAAATGGTGCATATTCTCATTTAATGCACTTTATTGTTTCCTGACCATTTCTCACCCTCCTTTTACCTATTTAAACCCCTTAACACCTCTCCATTCACTTTTTACATCCCCTCTCATCAATCTTCCTCTTTCTCTCAAATTTTCCTACTTTAAAACTTATTCTTTTTTCTTCAACTTTGTCAATAGTTCCCAAGAAACTAACAAAGGCAAAGGAATTACCCAATCATCATCCCAAGGTTCTCTTCCTCTCTATCTCATGAAGAGAATCACCAAAGAAGAGAAAGAGAGATATAAAGCCAACATCAAAAAGATAATCCAAGCCAACAAAATTTCCCCAACCTTTCTTCTTAACTCTCTTGGTTTTGAGGGAGAGATCAAAGCCTTCCTCTCAAACTTGGTTGTAATGAGTTAATTTTTCGTGAGGCACCAGGTTACGAAGAAGTTGTTCAAGAATTTATGTGCACGGTGATAATGAGCAAGAGAGTCAAATCTAGAGCTAGTATGTATGGTCTCCTCTCTGATTACTTTGAGGACAATACTTCATAACTTATTAGCAAATTTTGTGCTTTCTAATTTTCAAATCAGGAATGGGGTTCTTTTCAATATCTCCTCTCTTGATCTCATATACTCCAATTTTTTGTCTCAAATCTCTATAGAGACTAGACATGATCCTAAAGCCTCCCTAGCCAAAAGCATCAAATCCCTTCCTTTTTGCCTTATCCATTGAATCATAAATTTTTCAATCAATGCTAAAGGAGATGAAAACAAAAAGAATCCCAAAAAAGCCTAGCCTTTTTATTTTACCTCACTCAAAACTAACCATTCTACATTAGGAGATACTTTATGGACCAATTTGTTCACATGAGCACCAAACCCAAAAGCCAATTCCTCCATCCTTCCCACATTACTATAATTTTATAAGTTTATCAGGGCCTTAGATGATGAGAATGAAACCTACCTTACTAAAAAGTACCTTTTTAACTAAAATTTTCTTGATCCCAACTACCTCATTAATGCCAAAGCCATCAAACCCAACACCTATTAGTACATCTTAGGTTCTTATGGAGCTAAGATGCAAGAGACATCTACAGCCTCTAAAAGGTAGATATTAGTGATTACAGAAGGCCCACAAGAAGAAATTGCACTATCACATGTCCTTCTCAATCAAAGGTACAATCAAAGACCAAAACTGATTTTATCTCCCTCTTCTCCATAAATAAGAAATTGGACAAGGTCATGAGGATGATAAAGTGGAGATTTTAACTCCTTTATCACCTATATATTGACTTAGTAGACTTACGGGAGAAGGTTGGAGCCACTCCTCACCACCTTCCTCATTTTGAAGACTTGAAGGACACCCAAGATGAAGAGGACGAACTAGAAAAAGAGGGAGGGGTGCTCAAGCTCAAGGTGGTGCTCAAGTTGGAGGAGACGCACAAGGGCATGATGATGAGGTTGTTGAAAATAGTGATTCTTTCCCAACTTTCTAGGAATTCATTTATTCTTTCTTTGCTTTTCATCCTCACTTTCTTGTATTTCTTTATTTTTCTATATCAAACTCTATGGCTTAGTTCATTTTATGATCATACATCTTCATATGTTTGAATATGTTTATGTAATTGTGTTATGTTTTACAATTAATGAAAGTTTTATTTGAGTTGTGATTGTTCCATTCTACTCTAATTCATTACAATTTTGAGAATGATTGCTTGTTATTATTATTACTAGTTGTGAACATACCCTTTCATTATTCTCTCTCTAATGTAATTTTAAGTATTCTTCTTACAGAATTTAAGTTAGAAACTCATTATAAGTTGAATGGAAGTAGAAAAATCAAAGTACGAAAAGTTACCTCTAATTCACAATCATGACTTATAGGTCGCAACCGCTATTTAAGAAAAGTTGATGAATAAAACTTACATGGTAATTTGTGGTGGGAGTCGTAGCGTAAGTCGTGATCACTATCTTGAAATGCCATTAGAGGGATTCCAAATAATTAATCAAGCAAAGCGACATGTCAAAGGACCCGTTGGAAGATTAATCTTAACAACGAAAATATGGTAGCAACTACAATATGTAATATGCATGATCTCTATTCTCTTAATTTGGTTCGTGGTTGAAGTCATGATCAACCCTTTCATTTCGCGATTATGACATATAACCTCTTTTAGAGAGATCCAACGATAGATTTTTGAAGAACCAATGATAAAGTGCCACATATAACTAGCAGTCGACACAATTGAAGTTCACAATCGCGATTGAGCAAAATCCCAAGTAAATGTGAAGACCACGATCACGACTTTTGTCTAACAAATATTAATTTTGGATTTTGCTATCAATTTTGAAGATATAGAGATAGTTTTGTTTATAATGGCTCTTTAGTGGGAGAAACCTATAAATACTGTACTAAATGATTTTAAATGCAAGAGAATATCATTCATTATAGCTAAAATCTTGCACATTTATTTCTCAACTCTCTCTCTCTCTTCAATTCTTTGTAAATAAATTGTTAAGGTTTGGTGTGAGCCTTTAAATAGTATTAGGTTTGGGTTTTAGAGTGATCCTTATAAATAAACTTATTGTATAGGTTAAGTGTGAGTTTTGAGAAAATATTTATAAGATTATGTGTGAGCCTCGTAAAACACAAATTGTAAAATCCAGTGTGAGCTCGAAAAATATTATTGAGCGCTAGTGAAATATCTAATTAGAGGATTGATAAGTGAATGTAGAATTTGTTAATACTCAAACCACTATAAATTTTTTGTATTTTTTATTCTTCTACTTTTTATTTTAAATTTGCCTCTTTAACTTTGCCTCTGAAATTCAAAATTTTTCGCTAATTCAACTTTTTTTTTTTTTTATGTTTAAAGGCCAACAAATGCTTAAAATGGATAGAGTGAGAAATTGCAAGAAACAATTAAATTGATAAAAAATCACCTCCAAAATGAAAAGTCAAAATCTGGCGACGGAAATTACCCAATTGGAACCGGTTGGAATTTGTATTGCTTTGGTGATGATACCAAGAAATTAGGACGGGGTCATAGAGATAAGATGAAGACATGAGAAGCAACCAAACAAATAGGCTCAATTGCACACTTCTCTTTTTCTTTGATGAAGGTGATGGTGACCATCAGCTTGTGGGAAGGACAACCAAACAAGTCGACCATCTTGTTTGGCTTAGTCGGACGAAGCCAAACAAGTTGATTGCCTTTCTGTCAACTTCCGCCGACACGATATGGGCGAGAAGCAACCAATCAAACGCATAGGAGCGGAGCATGTGGGAAATAAGTCGAAGCAGTCTTACTTGGCATATTCGACTTCATAGGCGGTCGACTTCCTTGGCAGATTCAGCTTAGCAGTAGCAGACATGTCTTTTTTATTAATTTTGTGTTGTTATCATTGGGTTAATTGTTTCTTTCTTTCTTTTTGGTTTAATGGAAGACACTGAAGACGATGGAAAAGGATGAAGGTGGTTTGTGCGCTAGTTTTGGCTTTTATGTAAAGGGCATTAGTGTCATTTTATATAAATTTAATGGAAAAATGATTGACAACCCCAAAATAACTATTTAAAATAACAAAATAATTATAAAGAGATTTATAATATAATTTTAAAATATAAAAAATAATTCAGTTAAATATGTCAAATATTATAAAAATTATAAAAATTATTTTTTATATATTTTGATTTATGTTCAAAATAATAATTTAAACTTTAATATTTGAAAAATGATAAAATATTGAGATCAAAATGTTGTCCAGATTTTTTAAATTAAAATGGGGTTTGTCTAAGTTAATTCGAAGTTAGATCAAGTAACTGAAAATGGGGTTTAGAAGTGAAATGTCTATGTTTAGTAAAAGAATATTATTGATAACATTATGAGTGAAATGTCTATGTTTAGGAAAAGAATAATTTTTTTTTAATTAGTAAAGAGAACAAACAACTTAATGTGTGAATGTCTATGTTTAGGAAAAGAATAATTTTTTTTTTTTAATTAGAAAAGAGAGCAAACAACCTAATCAACACACATTCTAGGCTGGGCACACCCAACAAGATAAAAAAAAATTAACGATGGGAAAAGAATAATATTAATAACATTAATAACATTGGCTTCCTGTAAATATGCGTGGGAAAAGAATAATATTAATAACTCTAAAAGAATTAATTATGATTTTATCTTTGTAATTTACCTTACTTTTCATTAAAAAATAAATTTAATAATTTTTATATTTTATTTTCATTACACTTAATAGTCTCTTTATTAATAAAAATGTTTTCACCATTAGTTAACAGTTTGGATATCAATTTTTGATAATGATATATTTATAAAAGTTTCATATTATTCTTAGTGAGACTCATTTTCCTTTTCTAAACAACAAAACAATGTAAATTTTTCTTTTATATATATATATATATATATATATATATATATATATATATATATATATATATATTTGCGTATGTGTTTATACTTATATACTTACTATACTTACACACACCCCAATATATACAATATATTATATAATATATATGTATACATTTATATATCATATATATTTAATATGTATTATATAAAATATATGTATATAATATATATTAAATATATAAAAATATATTTATATATATTAATTTATTTTTATGGATATATATCTAATTATAAATTATATATATATAATTATACATTAAAGTATATATAAATAAATATGTTTATATTTATTTATTTAACTATATATTTAAGTATTTATGTGTGTGTGTGTATATATATATATATATATTTGATGTGATCTAGGTCCAATACCTCGGCTGAACATAACAATCCATAGAACTAGTTCGACCCATTAGCCATTGATCAACCGACTTGCTCAACTCAAGTTACGAGAAAGCCACATAAGTTTAGTAAAACAACGACCCAATCACTCCGAATAGTGATTTAGCCACTTTATACAAGGACATAACTCCCTTATATAAAGGTCACATGTATCTCCCATTAAAAGATCTTTGATTACTTTTTCCCTCAAAAATTGAATAACTAACTTAATTATCGCAGTGGATTCCTGGTCAAGAACTGAGCTCCTACTCATTTTGTTTGTCTTGCAGGTTATCGAACCAAACCAGCTCCCATGTTCGCAAAGACAAAATCGAACTACCAAGCCAGATTGTCCAGCCTGGACATCATTGGTGCAGTGAGTGTGGACTTATTACAATGTACCTTCTAAGCTACAGCTATGACTTCTCCTAACGACCCTAAAACCCCTCAAACCAGGCACATCGTATCCCAAAAAACATTAATGCTCGAGACTTCCACACCTTCACTCATGTACCCACAAACTACCAAGCATCCGCCTCTATTGAAATATCAGCCTATGATTCTCAAGCCACTTACAGGCTTGCAACCACCTATGCAAACTTCACAGCCACACTAAAATGCTTAGAGCAAACACTACTACAAAGAGATCCCTAGACCCCCCCCCCCTCTCAACAACTTGAGTCACCAAACTGGGCAAACCCTACCTCTGCCTACCTCACCTGGGCTTGCAATGGCGCTAGAAAAGCATAAGTTCATATGATAAAAAAAACGTATCATGACATAGGGGAATCCTTATACAAACTAGTGGAAAGTCGAGCAACACGAACAACAAGCAGTTGTTAGGATGAGAACGCCCTACAAAAAAAGGTAATGAAAGTTATTAGACAAGCTCAAGATAAGGAACACTTCGTCCTCGACTACCATGCCTACGACATAATCCCCTAGCTGTAGAGGTAAGGGCTGAGCCCATGCCCTACAAGTTCAAACTACTGCTAATGGATAATTACAATGGTATGATGGATCTTAGAAGTCACTTGTATAAATCCCGATCCTGGATGGAACTGTACAATTACCCAAATACCCTATTATGCAAAATCTTCTCCACCACACTAGAAGGAGTTGCACAAAAGTGGCACTTGTCGCACGATTCCATTCATAGCCTCACTCTACTCGTTCTGTGTTTCATAGTCAAATTTGTGTCAACTATCCCATAGATGAAGATCTCCTCAGACTTGCATGAGGTAGTCAAAGATGAAGGGGAGTCACTACAGGATTATCTGGCTAAGTTCAACAAGATGCCCACACAAATAAACAACCTCAATTATGAGTTAGCAATAAATGCCATGATACAAAATTATAAGAAGTGAGGACTTTTTAACTCCCTCAATGTTGACTTGCTGAAGAACTTCCATGAGTTGATGGAGAGGAGCAATAAGTTCACTCAATTGGATGATAATCTACGAACTCATTCCCATGACCCATACAAGAAAAAATAGGAGAAAAAATAAGCCAAAGTGAAGTGACAGAGGTCGAGTCAAATATGGAGGGCAACGCTCAAGTTCAATTGATTTTAATGACAACTCAACTCTATACTATACACCCCTTATAACTAATAAAGGAGAGGTCCTTCATTGGATTAAAAGATCAAGCAATTCCCTTAGCCATTGAAAAGGCTCAGCCATTCGGAATAAAGACAAGAACTGCAATTTCCATAAAGACAATGAGAATGACATGAAAGAACACAAAACTTTAAAAAATGAGATTGAGAGGCTAGTTCAATAGGGAAAGCTATACCAATTGAAGAAGCATACAGTCTTAGAGGAAGGTCGACATGAGTTTTAATGGAAAAATAACCATAGAGATAAAAGGCCTCACACCCAGCAATATGCAGGAGTTATTGATGTCATAGCTAGAGGAATCACAAGAGGCGACAACTCCACTACTAAGAAGAGACAAGTCCATGAGATATAATCAATGAATAAGTAGGCCAGAGCTGAGCCAACCTTCTGCCCAATTACATTCTCCAAAGTCGACAATGAATGCAATTGAACACCTCACATGCCTTAGTGATTCAGGGCCAGTTTAAGAACTGCTTTGTCAAGCATATTCCAAT
The DNA here is from genome assembly GCA_949677035.1 of Omphalea diandra. Classification (NCBI taxonomy): domain Eukaryota; kingdom Viridiplantae; phylum Streptophyta; class Magnoliopsida; order Malpighiales; family Euphorbiaceae; genus Omphalea; species Omphalea diandra. The sequence continues at coordinate 10,168 of CATIWR010046818.1, read as the reverse complement.
AGATGATGGAAGCTCGGTGAATATGATGCCTTCAAAGACCTTGAAGGCATTTGGCCTAGACACAAGATGGCTACGCCTAGTCCAAACCCCTTTAATCGGCCTAGGAGTTGCTAGGGTAGAAGTGATGGGCTCTATCAAACTAAACATGAAGCTGGGAGACACTAAGATTACCAAAAAGTTTCAAGTCATATGAATGGTCATAAATATCCCCTTCGTATATAATTCCATCATTTGTAAACTTATTCTTTATGACACAGCAGCCTACATTTGCATCTGGTACCTAACTATGATGATACCCAATAAGTAAAGAGTGGTAATCATGAAAGGAGATCAGAAAATAACTAGGGAAACCTATATGACCATCCTAAAAGAAGTGAACCACACAATGTCTGTTGAGCCATTAGACTTCATTCCAAAAGACACACCCAAAAATGTCAAGCCAACAGCTAAGTTGAAGCCTCTTCCATTAGGGCAAAATCGAAATTTGAGCATCAAAATAGCTGAGCCCATTGAGAAGGATATCAATTTGGCACTAAGGGAAATGTTAGAAACCTTTGCTTAGAGCCTTTTAAACATCACGAGAATTGATCCCTCAGAAACAGTTCACAAGCTTAATGTAGACAGCTCGATCGGGCCTATTAAATAAAAAAGGAGGAATCACACACTTGAGCGCTAAAAAGCCATTGTAGAGGAAGTGTGCAAGTTGTTGCACTATGGATTCATAAGAGAAGTCCAATATTAGGATTGGCTGGCCAACATGGTACTAGTAAAAAAATCAATGGTAAATGATGGATATATGTGTACTTCATCTGCCTAAACAAAAAGCTTGCCCAAAAGATAACTACCCCTTGCCTAACATTGATCAGTTAGTAGATTCCACAGTAGGGTATAAGTTATATAGCTTTATTGATGCCTTGCAGGGTATCATCAAATATGAATGTTTGTGCTGGATAAGGAGAAGACTAGCTTTGTCACACATGAGGGCACCAATTACTATAAAGTCATTCCTTTCAGCCTTAAGAACACAACAACCAATTTCCAGAGGCTAGTGAATCAAATGTTCAAACACAAAATTGGCAAGACAGTTGAAGTGTATATAGATGATATGATTGTCAAGAGCCACTGAGCTGAAGATCATGCAAATACCCTAAGAGAGGCCTTTAATATATTTAACTAGTGCAACATGAAGCTCAATATAAAAAAATGCATTTGTGTAGTCTGAGCAGGTAAGTTTCTCGGGTTTATGATTTCTTAGAGAGAAATAAAGGCTAAGCCAAAGAAAATCCAAGTAATCATCGGCATGCAACCACCCTGAATCATTAATGAGATACAAAAGCTCAATAGACAAGTCACAACTTTAGGAAGGTTCATATCCTCAGTAGCTCAGCACTGGTTACCATTCTATAAGAAATTGAAGGATCCAAGAAAGTTTAAGTGGGATAAAGAATGTCAAAATGTCTTTAAGGATCTGAAAAACTTGCTCATCTCACTTTTGTTGCTTAGCCACCCCTGGCTAGATGAGTCACTATTTATGTACTTAGTGATGACAAAAGAAAATGTAGCCATAGTGCTAGTGCAAAAAGAAGAAGGTGGGCAAAGCCCAATATACTATGTTAGTAGAGTATTAAGAGGTGCTAAGCTGAACTATCCCCTGTTAGAGAAACTAGCATATGCACTAGTTAACTCTACAGTGAAGTTGAGGCATTATTTCCAAGCCCATACTGTTGTGGTCCGAAAAAATCAGCCCTTGCAAAAAGTTTTATAAAAAGCAGAAACCTCAGGAAGAGTGGTTGAGTGGGCAATTAAACTGTGAGAGTTCAATATCAAATTCGAACAAGGACAAATGATAAAAGCTCAAGGCTTGGTAGACTTCATAGTTGAACTAATGGGGTAGAACCAAAACTAGCACAGGCCAATGAGAAAGAAGGTTAGAAGTTATATATGGATGAAGCTTCAGACGCTGAAAGGGTAAGAGTACGAATAGTCTTGCAGGGCCTACATAAAATAATCATTAAATATGTTATGTAGCTAAAATTTTGAGTCACTAATAATGTCGTAAAGTACAAAGCCCTGATCATAGGACTTCAACTAGCAAAGGAGGTCCACGTTAAAGAAATCTCTATTTATAACGATTCTAGGCTAGTAGCTCAATAACGCCTCGACCATTACATCATCAAAGACACCAGTATAGCCAAGTACATTGAACATGCCAAGCATCTCCTAGCCAACATAGAAAGCAAGAGGGGAAATAGAGGATTGAGCAAATCCCATGTAATAGTAATGAAGAATCAAACACCTTGGCAAAGTTAACAGCTTCCTCTTAGAGCCTCATACTTGAAAGAGTACTGGTTGAAGAAAGAACACAACCAAACACTATTCAAATGACGCACATAGCTATCATATTAAAGAAAATAATTGGATGAGCCCATTGATTAGATACTTTAAATATGGGCAGCTTCTGGTAAAGCTAAAAAAATCCTAGGCTATCATCCATCGAGCTGTAAACTTCTTTAAAGAAGATGATATCCTTTAGAAAAGATCCTATAGCTAACCTTGGCTCAAATGCCTATCCTTAGAAGATAGAGACATATACGAAGGCCATGAGGTAGCAACAACCTTGGCTTGAAAGCCATTTTGTTCGGATACTACTGGCCTTTTATGGCTAAAGATGCCAAGCAGTTTATACAAAAGTGTGATGCCTGCCAAAGGCATAACAACATTCCTTATCAACAAGCGGTAGATCAACAACCTATTGGTTTGACATGGCCCTTCTCTCAGTGGGGAATCGACATCCTTAGGCATTTTCCTCAAGCTCTAGGGCAAAAAAAGTTTATGGTTGTCACCATCAACTACTTCACCAAATGGCTTGAAGCTAAAGCCTTAGCCGCCATTAGCACAGTAAGAATAGTAGACTTTTTCAAGAACATAATATATCAATTTGGCATCCCTCAAATTCTCATTGCCGATAATGAGATAGTTTAATAGTAGCTAGTTTAGATCCTATTGCTCCGAGTTGGCCATTGATCTTTGTTTCACCTCAATGACCCATTTACAAACCAATGGTTTGATCAAGGTAACTAACAGAACTATCTTGCAGGGGTTTAAGAAAAGGTTGGATGATGTAGGGGGTAGTTGGGCTGATCAGCTGAACCACATCCTTTGGGCCTTTTAGACTAACCCAAGAACCACAACGAACTAGATGTTGTTCTCTTTAATGCACAACATAGAACCAATGATTCCTATTGGGATAGCATGTACCAAGCTAATTTATCTTGTACATCGCGATAAAGAGAGCAAATTCACATAACCAAGCATATATCGAGCTAATCTACCTCATATATCGTTAAAAAAAGAAAAATCATCAAGCATATAAGTCATGTATTAAGCCAATTCATCTCGTACATCACTATAACGAGCCCAAACCATATAAACTTAGCACAATCAAACTGAGCTAACCTACGATCAAAACAAGCACTAAGGTAAACAAATCATCAAAGTCAAAAGCTGAAGTCTCTTATAAAAAAGTTGCTCAAGCTAGTTTGTATTATTACTTAGTTAATTCTATCAACTTTAAAAATAAGGATAACTACTCAAATAAAGAAAACAAGAACAAAGAAGACACAATGAGAAGAATGATATTTCTTTATTACTTGAATTTTTTTTTTACAACCAACAGGGACAAGCCAAAGGTTTACAAAGAACACTATACTTTACTCTTTTGGCTCTCTCCCATTAACTACATTTACATCCTTATCCTCGCCACTCTACTTGTCATCCTCTTTGACTAGCATTGATGCGGCTGCAGAAAGATCAACGTCCATCACAAAGTCAAAATTTTCACTCGAGAACATCTTCACTAACTCCTTCCTAATGAGGGCATTATAGTTAAGATAAACTTGAGCCATCTTTCTTACTGTAAGCTCCTGAGCCTCTTCCTCTTTCTTCCTCCATAGCTTAGCTTCATGTACCAGCTTAACGACCTTTGCAGACATTGTCTCCAGCTTGGCCATCTTGGCCTTCAGTAAAACCATTTTGCCATTGGCAATCGCTGGCTTCTCCTTAGTATAGGTCAGCAATTGAGCCAAATCAACCTACTTTAGGGTGTCTTGATGCTCCTTTGATAAAGCATCGTGGGCATCCTGAACTTTGATGAGTTGCTCCTCTAGCTCAAAGAAGTTTAGGATCTCCTTATCAGATACCTTAAGTCGTTGGTCTAGCATTGAACCAGTAAAAATAACCTGCACACACAGGATAACCAACGTAAGCTACCAAATACTTAACATAATGTAAAATAGAAAATTGCTTACCACACATTACTTACGGGGAGTGCATGCTCATCCACCACCAACTGCCTATTGGTTAAAGACTTGAATCTTTCCTCCCCCCTCAGAAAGGCACACAACCACGCCATATCCTTGACCTTAGTCTTATGGTTTAGGCTACCCTTATATTTCTTCGATAAGTGAGGTTGAGGTTCAAGGTAGTGGTCTAAGGCTTGAGGAATAATGAAGGACTCTCTGTCCCAGTCAACCTTTACCACTCTAACTTAGGGCCTTTTTGGCAAAGAGCTGAGTCACATTGATCGCTCTTCCAGTTTAGGTGAAGGGGCAGTCGCCACCATAAGCTTCATAACCTTGGGTAAGGGCACGCTAGCCGAGACAGTGCTGAGGTGATCCTCTTTCCACCGATAATCTGCTTCACCCTATTATTCCCCTTCCTATTCCTCTCCTTCAGCGTAGCTTTTTAGCATGCCATCTTAGCACTCACTTGACTAAGGTCCATGTTTGCAGAACAAAAAGATAATAATAACATTAGTCAACATATTAGATAACTGTTATAACATTATACCAGTTAGCCCAATCACAATATAATGTATGTTTATTAGTTTGATCAGATCAAGGTAATCCTCAGCTCAGACCTTCTCCACTATATCGACCTCTTGCTAGCACACCGTAATGTTCGTGTTTTACTCAGCCTTCCTCATCCACTTTAAGGGGAAGGAAATCTCCTAAGCACAGGTCACCATAAAAGTACCCGTGCTTTCATGCCTTTCTGGATGAAAGATAGTTAGAGAAGAGCCTAGAGCCAAGTTGAGCTTATACATGGCAATGATCTTCACCAACTCGACTACTAAAAGAGTACATATGCTTGAAGATGTCCACTGTAAACATTAACTTTTTCTACCGAGTTAGCAAGTATATCCCTATCAATATCTGAAGAGTGTTCGGGCTAAGCTAGGAAGGAGCAACATTATAAGTGGTGAACACATGTTGCAAAGGTTAAGGGATAGGCAACCAAAGCTCAACATTTAAATCCTCCTCATACAATATGAACTGGTTCGACTCCAACTCCAAAAACACTTGCATGTCTGGACCAAGTGCGCTTAATGTGAACTCGCTCGAAATCCTGTACATCCGGTGAATTATAGAGATCCAACTCGATCAACCCACTAGTAATCTTAGTCACTATAGGGTTTTACTTGCGGATTCACAGAGGTTCAGGCTAGTGGAATGTATCAGATAGCTTGTCATGACTAGCCTCCACTCCCTCTGTCCGACCACTCATCCTAACCTTATCTCTCGTCCTTTGACCTGCCATAGAGTCTATCCCTTCCCTCACCATAGTTCCTTCACCTGAGGTAGAGCTTGCATTATCAAAACTCCTTTAAAAATGAAGGTATGGCCTTCGAGTCCATAGTGATCGAAGAAAAACAGATAGGAAAAAAGAAGAAGATTAGTGAGTATAAACCTTTAAAGAGGAATGTCGTCGAGCATAAACCTCATAATTCTCTCTCATAACCTAAGCTCCAAATCTCGAATAGTAGAAAACTTTAGTAAAAAAGGGAGAAAGAAGCAAAATGAGACTAGAAGGAGAGAAAACCCCTATTTATAACTCCTTAAGGTTGAAGACGAAGAGATACCCATATGAACTGTCAGCCCATCAGACGACTCATATTAAATCCATCATAACACAACAACCAAGGCAACATAATCAAGCGATAAATGGCATCTCCAACCGTTGTAACGCTTTAACTTCCAAGATGCAAAATTTTTTAATTCCGCTCAAACATCAACAGCTCGAACCAACGCTATTGCTCTAATTCTCGACTCGACCACTAGATTACTATAAGAATCGAGACATAAACAAACTCAAACTGAGAGGGGACATGTGATGTGATCCAGGCCCAATACCTTCGGAGGCCTAGCCACATGAGGCCTAGCTCGGTCCAATACACCAATCTATAGAACTGGTTTAGCCCATTAGCCAGTGACCAATCGACTCGTTCAACTCAATTATTAGAGACGACTTGGCTTACTAAAAACCCACACAAATCTAGCCAAACAACGACCTAACCACTTTGAACAGTGACTTAACTACTCTCTATATGGACATAATTTCCTTATATAAAGGCCTCAAGGATCTCCCATTAAAAGAGATCTGATCACCTTTACCCTAGAAAATCAAATAACTAACTTAATCATCATTGTGAATACCAAGTCCAGAAATGGGCTCCTCCTCACTATGTTTATCTTGCAGGTTATCGAACTGAACCCGCTTGTCTGTTCACGACGACAAAACTAAACTATCCACTTGGATTGTCCAGTTCAGACATCAATATATATATATATATATAAACACTTTAATGATTTGAGTTCGTTCCTCGACTCCATGTATACTATGTTAATATTATGTTTGATTATGACATAGTCTTGTCCTCCAACTTAGGTTGATAACAGCCAATTGGTTCTATATATGCATGTATCGTGCACAACTTTTCTCCATAAACGTAGTGCATTCATTCGAGAGTTTTGGCCTAATACAAAAATGCACTGTATTTGTTAGTATCACTTCCACAGGAGTGCACACATCTGACTGAAATCCTTGACCTGCTGCATGTCGGTGACAATGTATGTTCATCAAATTCACTCAACGAACGGTTCGGGTTTGTGGTAATTTTTGTACATTACTATGTACCCTAACACTCTATTTATATTTCTGATTGTTCGCTGCCCTCAACTTCCAATGGATAAAATTTTTACTGGTATAACTGTTATCCTAATTATCATGATTGAGACGCATAGGTTACAATTCTAATTTTAAAGTGCCCCCATTTGATGGATTGGGCGGGAAGCATTTGAATCCCTGCGCGCCAGGACATTTTATTTTATTTAAATACTCTGCATGTCCATCCGTATCAATGCTCTTGGTGTCCACGCAATGAAACGACAAAATCTTCAGCATGAGATACCATGATGTAAGCACATAATGGACTTCGTCAGTACGAAGCAATCTCTTCATAAGCTATCGTATCATTTCATAAACTATGCACAGTAATAGTTTAGCTTGATGTACTTGTCCACGTGGCCCTCTATGGAACTACAATTTTGGCTTGCGTTTTGACCGCATATATTATCTGTTGTTTTCTTTTTGTAAATTGACTTCCATTGGTGTCAAATCCTTGTTTCAATTCTGGTTTCATGAATATAAAACCCCCTCATCACCACTACTGCCGTATGTCCAACCTGTGAACATGTTTGCCAAATTAATCATGTACATTTATCAGTCATGTTATCTCTGAAAATTAACTGTGGTCCATAGTATGTGGGCCATATAATATGGTTGCAAAATATGGCATCATAACTTCCTCACTCTATAATGAAGCCCATATTGTTACGATAATAAAACAAAGTAGTGACATTAACAGCAACTATTGAGGTTATGGATTACGATTTCCCATCCGCTCATCACATACATGCAATACATGTATGTATACGCTAGCGTAATTCTAATGGTACAAGTGAACATAACACAGTTACTTGGATTCAACCATAATTTTTATCAATACAATGCATTAAGGGTGAGTAAAACCGAACCGAAACTGAAAAATCGAACCGAACCTAATGAATTCGGTCTATTCGGTTCGATTTAGAAAAATAGGAAAATTCGATTTTTAATTTTGGTTCGGTTTAAAATTGAGAAAATAGAATATACCGAATAAACTGAATTTATGAGATTTTTTAATTTTTCTTTTAATTTGAGTTTAAAAAACTAAAAATAAATTATTTTATATAAGATAAAAAAGCCCAACAGCTCATTGAGCCCAAAACTGAAAACCGAACCGAACCAAACTGATTTTTTTAGTTCGGTTTACTTCAATTTATCCTAAATTTCAGTTCGATTCAGTTTGAATTTAAACTAAATTCGGTCTATTCGGTTTTTATAATTTCGGTTCAGTTTGAACCGAACCGACTGAATGCTCAGCCCTACAATGCATCATTTATTGCCAAAATACCCACATACATGAAATACAGATATTTAAGACAGAATAAGGATTGAATCTAAAAGACTTTTAAGTAGAAGAAAAAATCCCAGATGGACACACGATGCCGCTTCAACAGATGCATTAACCTATATGTGCCAACAATGAACAAAATGGCGGCTATAGCTGCGAGTTCCCAATTCACGTTACCTTCGATGGAATGCAGTAGTCATAGCACCCAAACATAGTCCTGCTACAAATGCATCCATTTCATGGTGATCATCTTTCGTTTTCTCTTCACTACTACCCTCCAGTAGGGATTCAGATGATAGTAAAGTAGGTGTTGCGGACGAATGTGTACTGTTGGGATTAGTGTACTTTTGGTATGTTTCCTCAGCTTCAATAATTGGAGAACTCTGAAACAATGCTTCAGAATAGCGATTCACCTGTGCATTGCATTCTTCCTAGGACATATAGACTCCAGGTCTGCGGCCTTTGAACATAACATACACGTGTAGCTTCAATTTAGGAGATTTGAATGTGGAAAAGAAGACCAACACACCAGTTAATTGGCATTGAATCATTAAGGAAATTTTTTTTGCATCATAAATTATACCATACAAACATTAAAAGCTACTATAAAAAAACGAATGGGTTGACACATGATATGTGCCTTGGTTGGACCATTAACTTTTCAATGGATACCTCATTTCGGCAGCTGATTTCTCCATAAGATGAAAGAACTACACTGGGAAGTCTTGTACTGAGGGCACGAAATGGAACTAAAGCAACAAAATTTATCAATAAAATTTGGGCCACTTTCATGTAATTCGGTATGCACATGCATCAACACTCGTACTTGAAGCCCAATAATTGTATATAGTTGTTATTAAGAAAATTATATATATATATATATATATATATATATATATATATATATATATATATATATTATGAAAATTATATATGTGCCATATTACATGTTAATTTCATCACTTTGTACGTGTATAACCTTTCACTAACATTTTTTTTTGTTTCTTATTGTTTCCATGCATAATATTTTCTACAAAATAATATAATAAATTACAATTCAAACTTTAAAAAATTATGAAATTGCACTTGAAATTGAAAGTGTGCGTATGATTCAAATTGACATTTAAAAATATGTACATAATTGATGACATTTACTTATATAAAAGCATTGCTAATTTTAATAGAATTTATATTAGTCAAACAGTTAAATATTTAGATAATGATAACATATAAAAATAAGGTATTGCTTTTTTTGATCTTATGTAACTAACAAAAAGATGAGTTTAAGTGATGTTTTATATTTAATTTGTAGTAGTGTACTTATTTATTATATTCATTGAATCCTACAACAATAAAAAATTTAATGTCAATAATACATTTAGTAGAGTTAGGATATTTTATGAAATTATAGACTTTATTAGTAAATATATGTCAAAGAAATTTAATATATACTAAAGTTTAATTTATGAGAGAAGCACTTCTTTATAAATTAAATATTTTGTGTAGATTTATGATTTAGCAATTAATTTAATTATATAATTTTCTAACTTAGATTATGTTTATCTTAATTGTTTAACTATTTGAAATAAAAGTCACACTAAATTAAAGATGTAAACATGTGTATTCATTATTTTAGTTTTTTAAATAATGACCAGTTAAAAATATTGAAATAACATCCATTATTTTAGTTATATTAAATAATCACAAATTTGAATAACTAAAGTGATAAGTAGTTTTGTTAAAAAATTGTATACATGCAATTAAAGTTTATGTATACCTTATGACTATCATTGTAAATCATTTTGCAATATATATATATATATATATATATATATATATATATATATATATATATATTTAAGTAAATATATATAA